>JAODAL010004352.1:0-158107 GCA_025379985.1 Phyllomedusa bahiana | reverse complement strand
GGAAATCAAATGGGAGAAAAAAGTGACCACCTAGCCTGGCGTGGATTGAGTCGCTGGCCGCCCTGGGGGTACTGGGGGGTTTTTTTGTGGGCTGAGTAATCCCAGATGGGATGCCCAGCACCTTCCAGAGATAACGTCCATTCCTCCGGGCCAACCCTTAAAGGCCCAACAACTCCCGGTACCCAATCGTAATAATTCCTTTCCCCTTTAAAATTTTTAGAAAAGAACCCGCAGGGGGACCGTTCAACCCGTTGGCCCCTTTTTGGGAAATGGGGAAACCGCACCCCCCCCGACAGAGAGGCGTCTACTTCAATTTCCCAAAAGGCTTTGCAAGGTCCCGGGCCGGGGAAACAGGATAAAAAGCGGAGGCAAAGGCGACTTAAAACTCGAGAATGCTTCCTCGGCCTGGGATGGCCAACTTTCGGGGGGGGGGTTGGGGGGGGGGGGGGGGTTTCTTTTTTTGGGGGGGGGGAGAGCCCACGAGGGGGTGCCACCCGTGTGGAGAAGTGGGGGAAATAAATTCCCGGTAAAAATTTAAACGGGAATCCCGGAAGCATTGTATACCCTAAAGCCCAAACAGGGCAGGCCTTTGCAGGACATGACAGTTTTGGGGTCCATCTGAAACCCCTTGGGCCCGAGATAAAAACCAAAATTTGGGCAGGGGGTTTTTAAGGGAAGATGCTTTTTTCCCAACTTAGCGATGGGCAGTTTGCCCGAAGGGCCTCGAACCTGGGGATGTAAAAACGGTGAGCCCTTAGGCAGGTGGTAACCAAGTTTCGTCCAGGTTAAGCACAATCCCCCACGGCCCTAAAAATTTAAGTGTGTCATAGTGGGCCCCCTTTCTTAAATTTTAGGACTGTCAAATAAGGGGTATGTCCAAAGGATTGGGCGCATGCAAATGTGGTCCCAATATTCAAACGGGTCAAAAAGTGACCCAGGAAACTATAGCCAGTAAGGTAACCCCTCTGTGTAGGTAAAATGTTTAAAGGTTTTTTCTAGAATGCATCCTGGGTATTCACTGAAAAAAATGCATAACGCCGTTCCGCATGGGTTTTGGGGGATGGGTTCCTGTCGCTAATTTCATCAGCTTTATGGGAAGTCATTCTAACTGGATCGGGTGGGGACTGGATTCTAATCGATTTTTCAAAAGCATTTGTACGGTGCCAAAAAAAGGTTGGAAAATAAAGAGAATTCTTGGACTGGGGAAAATGTATGCAAGGGTTAAGGAACGGTCACAATAGAAAAAAAAGGGGTAAAAATTAAGGTACAATCTGACGGATCCTGTTATGGGGGGTCCCACAAGGGTCAGTTTTGGGCCCTACCCCTTTTTAACATTTCTTTAAATGATCTTACCGGGTTTCACAGTAGTTTTTGATTTTTTTTGCCGATACTAAGCTCTGAAAAGAATCAAAAAAAGAGGAAATGTGTTTTACAAAGGGTTGGAAAGTTGGGGCCGGGGGCAGGGAAATGGCAGATGAGGTTTTAACACTGATAAATGCAAGGTTAGCAATGGGGAAAAAAAATCCTTTCATGCTACATGTTAAATGGAAAAAAGGTGGGAAAAAGTGAATGGAAAAGGATTGGGAAACCTGGTGGACATAAACTTAATTGAAACAGCCAGTGAGGCCGGGGAGCACCAAAGCAAATAGGATCATGGGGTGCTTAAAAGGGGCTAGATGCACATGATGGAAAAATTATTCTCCCATTTTTAAAAAAGTCAGGTTAGACCACACATGGAATTTTGGTACGTTTTGGGCCCCGTGCACGGAAAGACATTGTGACTTAACGGTCAAAGGCGCGCAAAAAAAATAATAAAAGGATGGGTGGACACTCCCCCGAAAGATTGACAAGATTGGGGTTATTTAGTTAGAGAAAGAAGGTTCGGGGGGAATAAAAAATATGTTTAAATACACAAAGGTCAATAGAGTTTTTCCCCAAAATTTATTTATACCAGGCTGTAAACTTGAAACAAGGGGGCATCCCTTTCGTCTTGAGGAACGAAAGTTCTACTAAACATCGAAAGGGTTCTTTACTGTAAGGCAGTGGACTTGGAAATTTTCTGCCAAGGGGACTTGTCATGGTGAATTCAAAACAGAGTTCAAAAATGGTTTAGATGCTTTTTGGAGGTAATAAATTAACAAGTTATAGTGTCTAGGATTTAGGAGAGGGGTCTTGATCCAGGGATTTTTTGATTCCCGATTGGAGTCGGGAAGGAATTTTTCCCTAAAATGAGGACAATTGGCTTTCCTCTTTTGGGGGGGTTTTTCCCTTTCCCCTGGATCAACACCTTTGCAAAAAAGGGGTGAACTAGATGGCTTTTCTTTTTTTGCCTTAAAACTATGAAACTATAAGTATACAGGGATCCCTGAAGATGTCGTTCACGATTCCTGGAAGTTTGGCGGGGGCGTTACAAAGGCTGAATGGCATGACCAAGTTCTCAAAGTGCCCGTCCCTGGTGTTTAAAAGCCGTCTTCCACTCATCGCCTTCACGGATGCGGATGAGATTATAGGCCCCCCCTCAAGTCCAACTTGGAGAAGATCTTCGCACCCCGTAGGCGATCAAAGAGCTCAGGAATCAACGGCAGGTATACCGATTCTTACCGTGATCTTGTTGAGACCCCGATAATCTATGCAGGGTCGCAAGGTACCGTCCTTCTTTTCCATGAAGAAGAATCCCGCCCCTGCGGGAGAGGAGGATTTCTGTATGAACCCCTTCTGGAGATTCTCCCTGATGTATTCGGACATAGCTTGTGTCTTGGGAACGGACAAGGGATAGACTCGACCCTGGGGAGGGCTGGTACCCGGCAGAAGGTCGATCGGGCAGTCATAAGGACGATGAGGAGGAAGGATCTCCGCTTCTTTCTCCGAGAAGACATCGGCGAACCCCTGGTATTCGGCGGGCAGGCCGGCCAATGGTTCGCGGGGGAGCCATGCGAGAGCCGGTAAGCACCGGGCGAGGTGCCACCAGACAACAGCTCAGGCAGTTGGGGCCCCAGTGAGTGACTTCACCGGACGTCCAGTCTAGCTAGGAGAGTGGAGTCGCAGCCACGGAAGTCCGAGGAGAAGCGCTGAAGAAGAGCGTGGTAAAAACATAGAAAGAGATCTTCTCCTTATGCAGGACTCCCACTGAAGAGACAGTGGCTTGGTGACGAATTGTATAGTGTTGCTTAGCAGCTCGCCGCTGACCAAGGAGATGACCAGGGGTTTTTCCAACCGGACCCCCGGAAGACGGTATGCGATACCAAGGAGCGGTGTTTAAAGTTTCCGGCCGAGCCGGGAGTCCAGGAAGGGGAAAACCCGGAATGTGAGACCAGCATCAGTCCGACCTGGTACAGGCAACATCAGGCGTGGAGAGGAGGGCATTTCACCCAGGGACGCCTCTCCCACGAACCCTAGGTGCGGGAGTTTCCCAGACTTTTTGGACGTTGGGGACAATTCCCGGAAGTGCTCAGGATTGCCACAGTAGAGGCACGGTTGCCGGCCCGAATAGGGCCGTTCTTGCTCAGAGAGTTTGTACCTTGTCGACCTGCTGGGCTCCTCAATAGGGAGTGGTGCGGGTTGCGTGGTTGCCTCTGGAACACGGAGCCAGGCGAGGAAACCGGCGTGGTCGTGCCACCTCTCGTTCTTGCCGGAGCTCCTCTCGTCTCTCGGCGAAACGCACGTCAATGCGGGTGGCCAACTGAATTAACCCGCTGAGGGAGGACGGGATGTCTCTTGCGGCCAGCACATCCTTAATCCTACTCGAGAGACCCCTTTTGAAGGTGGCGCATAGGGCAGCCTCATTCCAGGCTAACTCTGAGGCTAGTGTGCGGAACTGCACCGCGTAGTCTCCCACCGACGAGTCTCCCTGGCACAGTGTTAGCAGGGCTGTTTTGGCGGAGGATGCCCGAGCAGGTTCCTCAAAAACGCTGCGGAATCCTGGAGGAAGGACTGCAGGTCCGTTGTCACTGGATCGTTCCGATCCCACAGAGGTGTGGCCCATGCTAAGGCCTTCCCGGAAAGCAGGCTGACCACGAAAGCCACCTTAGAACGCTCCATGGGGAACTGGTCTGCCATTAATTCAATGTGCATCGAGCACTGGGTGATGAAACCTCGGCACTGCTTGGAGTCCCCTTCAAACTTGGACAGTAGCGGTAACCGAAGCTTGGGGCCCACCGTTGCGGGCGGAGCAGCGGGAGGCGGAGTAGCCACGGCTGGAGATGGCGGCTGCGGCTGGTTTCGCCAACAGTTGCTGTAACATGACGGTCAACTGGGCCAATGCTGAGCCTGTTGCGCAATTTGACTTGACTGTGTACGCAACAACTGCGGCAAAAGGGCCGCTTCACTAGGCAGGGGCACCTTGGCGGGATCCATGGCCGGATCTTACTGTAACGGCAGTGGGGAGTGGATCCGCTGGGCCACCGCAAGCGATGGTGGAAGCCCACGCCCGGGAACGGAAAACTAAGTAGAAAGCGGTTTTTTACCAGAGCCCCGCCGCAAAGCGGGATGGACTTGCTGCGGCGGAGAACTACCAGGTCGTTTCCACTGGCGGGACTTGCTTGCGGTGGTAGCCAAGGGTAAGCGTGCTACAGAATCGTGTGGCTGAGACGTAGTCGGGGACAGGCAGAAGGTCAGGGCAGGCGGCAGAGGTTCGTGGCCAGAAAACGGTAGCGAGACGGTCTGGTACACGGTAAGCACAAACGGAGGCAAGACGCTTTCTCAATAGGCTCAAAGGGCACTAGAGATCTGGCAGAGGGCTGCGGGGGAGGACCCAATTTTGGGGTCAGGGGCCCGGCAATCGCCAATTCCCGGGGCGCACGGGGCCTTTAAGAAGAAGAAGGCCGCGCGCGGCCCGCCCCCTTAAGGAAATGGGGAGGCGCACGGGCCGTGCGGGCGCGCCTGGAAAGTCAGGGGGGGTTTCGGTAACCATTGCACGCCACGGGACAGCGCGCCCTCGCCACGCACGGAACGTGGGGCCCACTCGCCCCGGCACCTGGGAAGGACCCGGGGAACGAACGCGCCCCAGCCCGGGGGATGGGCGGGGCCCCCGTTTGTTACATTCTCTAGGGAAACTGGGATTATTGAAATTACTGGACGGATTCCACCGTATGCACGCAAATACGGCGATCAGAAACGGCTGGAATCCGTCCCAAATAACCCGTTTTGAAGGGAGCCCTAACTCCCCCGTTTTTAAAAACCCCCCCCAAAGACGGAGTGTCTGCTGAAGAGGGAGGTGAGCCCTCTAGGAGCCAAAATTTTTGGGAAAGGGAAAAGGGAAGGGGGTTTTTGATCCTGGGGAGAAAAAGTGAAAAATTCTGCCCCCACATTTCCCATTGGCTACATGGAAATTTTCCCTGGGGAAATTTCTATCTCTAAACTAATTGACTTGTTGCAGTTTTTGCCATGATTTCCCAAAAAAGTCACCAAAAAGTTGCCATGAGAATACCATGATGTATGGAGACAGTCTATGGCCAGGTTTATACATTGCAGTCACATTGCGGATTTGATATGCCCTGATGCGCCCAAAATGGACTGAGTTTCTTTTTTCAAAAAAACCCTTTAAAACTGCAAGCTATTTTCTTGTTAATGGCCACGTGTTTACTGCATGTTCAAACACAATGCATGTGCGGCAATTAACAAGCATATAGCTTGATAATGAAGTCATTTTGAAAAAAGCACTGACTCATGGGTCAATGTATTTTTCAGTGTACCTAGAGGGGCCCTTTTGGGGCGAAACCCATCCTGAGTGTGTGACATAGCTGCGGCCCTGCTCTTGTGCATTATAGGCAAAAAGCCTGATGATGAAAATGACTCTGCTCCATCATTTGGACCTGCAGGAAGGAAAATTGTAAAAAATACCTGTATGTATAAAAGTGGGTTTGTTTTAGGGTTCCCGTTTATATATACTAATGTGTGCATGGGATTTGTATACATCTATACTTAGGTGTATGTTACAGCTTCTTACGGGTTTTGTCTTTGTACTCAGGTTTGTGTGTGAGTATACGTATGTGCAAATGTATACATACGTAGGGTATGTACTCAGTTGTATATATGAGACTGGCTCCATAGAGCAGCTAAAACTTTGCATGTGAGAATAAAGGGAATTAAATTCCCCCCCTTTTTTTTTTGGAGGTTGCTTTCATTTTTTTTTGGTCTATTGGATTTTCTGAGACCAAGTACTTTTCCCTTCTATGGACCTGTGTGATGGCCTGTTTTTTTCAGGCTAAAGTACAGTTTTCATTGGGATACATGTGAGTTTTGATTACTTCTTCTTGTAATTTTTTCAGGTATAAAAAGTCACCAGATTATCAAACTGGTTTTTTTTTCTACGCTGTTCCCTTTTAGGATAAAATTTTGTTATATTTTTTGGGTTTGTATTTTTTAGTGAGGTATTTTTTTAAAAATTTTTTTAACTTGTACTTTTACATGTACACTTTTCTGCAATAGTGATATATTGCAGAAGAGTGTACACTTATGACTATCCTATCACACCCTGGTTGAGGCAGGGTGTCAGAGACATAGTAAGATAGTAGAACAGACCTTCAGTAGGCCCCTGACTGCAATGACAACTGGCCATCACCCTACAATCTTCTTGTGGTGGGGCCTATTGAGGGCAGCAATGCTGTGCAGTACAGTTTTTCAATCCTACAGATGCTGCTGTCATGTTTATTGGGGGTTTAAGGCCAGGGATGTTTCTGATCCCAGCGATTGTCAAGTCTCAGCAGTAACTAACAGCTATTACCAGTGGCATGTGGAGCCCACTCTATACTCCCTTCCAGACGTTATGATGTATAGCTTTGCCATATGTTGGGAAGGGTTAAAGACAGGGGCATAGCTAAAGGCTCATGGGCAGTGGTGCAAAACTTCAACTCGGGCTTCCCTACTCCCAGACAATGGCTATAGACCACTACATTTTAACAAAATGTTCAATATTTGAGGTGACAGATATTTATTATTTCTACTTAAAGGGATTGTCCAATAGAAGAAAATTAATTTGAAATGGGGCCAGGCAGTGGGGAAAAAAGATAAACAAGTTAAACAGCCAAAGCATCTGACCCCTCTTGCCCCCCTTTCCCTCCAAAATGTCTTTGTAGGATGAAAAATGCAGTTGTGCCTTTGTTTTTTTGGGTTTAGTTTTTGTTGGAGTTTACACCGTATATTTTAATTGACATGTTATCTGTATTTTGGGCCGGGCGTAAAGGGACAAAGGCCAATTATCAGCGCATGTCCCACTATATATGATAAATTTCCCCCTATTGTTTTCTGACCAAAAAATATTATAAGACAAATATTACCAATAACAACAACAACGATATACAAGGACCAAATATCCCCCCTTCCTCCATATAGTAAAAATAAAACACCCTAATGTTTCTGCCAATTCAAATTTTCCCAAACAATCATACCAATAACAACAAAAAAGGACCCCAAATAATACCCTAATCAGCCACAAGCACCACCTAATGGTTTGAATATTTCCACAGATCATGGCCCCAATCACCCCCAGAGGGGGTAAAAAAAAAACCTTTTTTACTGTTACGCAAAAAAATTATTTCACTAAATTCACGTTTCCACCTACAGTTCCCATATAGTGGCGAAGCAGTTTACATAGGTTTCTGCAGACATATAAAAGATTTCAGTTCAGATAACCTGGGACTACAGGTGACGTCTTTCTGATGATTTTCACTTTCCCTTTTCTTCTCATCCGTCAACTGCCCTGACAATTCTTGCCCACAACTTTACCCTGCAAATTTACCACACAAAACTGTTTGATTTTTCTCTTTTTCCCATTTCCCCACAATTCCCAAAATTTACAAATCCCCCTCCCCAGTGCCCCCAATTAAAAATGTCCCCAGGTCCTCACACAGTAATTTTACCCACAAATGAAAAATGCCCCCCCAATTATAGGCCCCCATTTGTGCCACCCTAGGAGGGAAACACCCCATATAGTAACAGCCCCCAAATTAAATTTGGGAGGAGAAGTAGATGCTCCTTTTAAAGGGAGGTTAAGCCCTTTAAAGGGGTTTTTTTCATTTTAAAAATCAAGTTCAAAAAGGGGGGACAAAAATCTAAGCCCTTGGTTAGCATAAGCAGAGTGCTATGGTTTAAGAGAATGAGCCGTTTGTTTAATTCTTGGAAGTGAGAGAGAGCTCCGGTCGGGTTACGCCCAGGTCCTGCCCCCCGTTCATTTTCGGGACCGCGCGTCAGAAGAAGTAGCAGGGGAGAGGCTGTGTATGGGAGGGAGCAGGGACATATGTGCACGGAGATGAGTTCCGCCCAGGTGCCGCCCTGGACATATTCGGGACCGCGCGTGAGACGGAGTAGCGGTGCGCAGGTACATCTCTCACCCCCCCCCCCACCCCACTCACACAGAATGAATTCTCATGTGCACACTTTGGGGTGTGTCTGCAGAGAGAGAAGATACTCCCTGCTGGGAGGAGAAGCACGCCCCTCCATTTCATAAGCTCTCCTTAGCAACTAGTATAAACGGCTGCCAAATGATGAAATGATAAAACCCCTTTAAAATTAGATAAATGGCAGATTCTTCCTATTAAGTAAGTGAAGTCCACCTTTGGTATATAGGTATGAAAGCCACCTTTAGGTAGATAAGCCCCCTATCACATTAGGTAGATGAGTAGGCCCCCATAAGGTAGCTATACATGCCGCACAGTAGGTAGGTGAGTATATAGGCCTCTCCACGTAGGTAGGTATATAGGAATCCTCAGAATGTAGTTAAATAGGACCTCTCAGTAGGTATACAGATAAACTCAGTAGGTGATGAGGTATATTGTCACCCATTAGGTGGCTCCTCAGTGCGTTTATAGGCTCTATTAGTAGATAGGTAGGTATATAGGCCCCTTCAGTAGGTAATAAGTATAAAGGTCCCCACAGTAGGTAGGGAGGTTTATAGTTCCCCATTAGCATTATGGACCGCCTCAGTAAAAAAGTAGGTTTGTACATAAGGTCCACTCACTAGGTACTTAGTGAGTGGACCACGCAATAGGTTTGGATACATGATCCCCCTAGTAGGCATGTAGGTGGGTAAGTACATAGGCCATCCAGTAGGTAGGTTGATATGTATATAGGGCCCCCCACCATATAGTTTTCCCCAGTAGGTAGGTGAACAGGACCCCATGTTAAAAATAAAAAAAAAAAAACACTTTTTGGTTCCTTAATCCCGATGGGTGGTGTTTTAAAATAATGCGCTGTCTGCTTTTTGGGCGCCCATGGCTTGGGTTAATACAGCAGGGCCCGATGACGCTAATTGCGCCGCTGCCTCCAGGGGGTAAAAAGGCCCAAAAAAAGATTTTCTGCCTTTCCCCGGGTAACAAGCAGGCTCGATTGCTGGGTCTATGTCACCCAGCAAAGAAGCTGGGTGGTAAGGGGAGCCCCTGTTTTGGACCCCCTAGTAGGTTTGTACCCAGTGGCAAGTGCAACCACCCTTAACCCCTGTAGCTAAGCCACTGGTTAAAGGCTACATACGCATTTAAATCAATTTTAAATTTATTTTATTTAATATGTAGTTAAAAAAGGGTTTGTTTTTACTTTTCAAATATCACACAGTTTTTTTTTTTTTTAACCATAAACTTTTTATTGGTCAGATATAAAGTAGAAACAAACGAGTAAGTATATGTCATTGTAAGACCAAAATTTCAACTTTTATCCCAAAACAAAACCCAGCCCACCTCCCAAATCATCTCCAGATTCCAAAGCAGTAAATTATCCTTTAAACAATCAAATAGCAATGCAATATTAATAACATTCAGTTCTTGTCACAATAAAAATTGAAACTGGCTGTCGGACGGCCTCCTTTCCAAACAAATTCCCAAATAGACACAGCCCCAGGAACCTCTACACCGAGACCCCCAACACCTATGCCTAACTAAGTTCGGTGCAGCAAGACCAGACGTATCCAGCCATTTAGCCCATATTTTATTATACTTAAGTTTGGCTCCTCTCTTATAATACACCCCTCTCTCCAATGCGATCAGCCAATTCACTTTATTAAATATCACACAGTTTAACTTCTGCATGTATTATATGCATAGCAAACTGCTCAATGCTGTGCAATTCCTTCAGGCATGCTCCCTCCCAACTTAAAGCAGTTTTGGTGTGTGAACCATACTCATTTTAGGTTGTTCTGAAGAGGGTCACATGTAGCTATTTGTAGTTCGATTGTCAAAGGTTAATGCAGTTCTTATATCAATGGGTGATGCATAAGGGGAAAAAAATGTGCGTGGCACCACTGTAGTGCACCATTTTTAATTTCCATCTGGAATTTAATTTCCAGATTTTACCTGATTCTCATTCTCAAAAGTTGTCAAGCTTGTCTTGCAGGAGGCTGGAGGATGCCAACAGGAAAATGCTTCTGGCCATAACCAAAAGGCAATGGTGCTGCAGTCTAGACCAGACTGACAAGACAGAGAGTGAGCAACTTCAATTAAGACATCACCTGTGAGTCACAAATGTCCCTAAATAAATATTAACTATTATAATTGTTGTTCTCATGTTTCATTTATTATGTAGACATTGTGAGATTTTTTTTTATTGGAGGTTTGGCAACATCAGAAGTATCTTCTTACAATCTGGTCCTGCCATTGTGGTAGTTGTATTAAAAAAAACCAAAAAGAAACAAATCTTGTTTTGTTTTTTTTTTTTTTTTTTTTTTGAAACAATAACTATTGGGGACAGGGATTGTGCATATTGCTCAGCCTCTTCTCCAGTCATATTAGGCTGGGTTTACACGATGCATTGCTGCATGCTTTTTTTGAATGTAGGTGGTTTTGCATATACCTCTAATTTGGAACACAAGTGAAATGTGGTTTAATTAAAAGAACAAAAAAACATTTTTTTTTTTTAAAAGTGTTTTTTAATTGCTTGCGTTATTTATGCAGTTGTTGTACGTGCACAGGGTTAATAGCCGATAACCTTTGGGGTTGTAACGGGCAACACACAGCACTGGACCTTACAGAAGAAGCTGATTTCACATGTTCTTTTTCTTTTTTCGTTAAAGGAAGATGTGTTTCGTGCAGCATGCACTTCTTCACGTTGCATGGAAGTTGATGAAACTTGATGAAGTACATGTAGCACGAAACGTGTCTTTCTTTAACGAAAGAATGAAAGGAACATCTGAAATCAGCTTCTTCTGTAAAGTCCAGTGCTGTGTGTTACCCGTTACAACCACAAAGGTTATTGGCTGTTAACCCTGTGCACATACGTCTACAACCCTTCACCTCCTGGCTGGGAAAGGAGAACTATAGATGCTGCAGCTCCCCTATCGGAAAGCTCCACAGTGTTGTGCCTCTTGAGTGTAAACTCCTAAGGTAAGTATATATCAGTTTATATACTAAGTTAATTTTTAAGACACTTTAATATCGCTAGGGTGCCCGGTTTTGTCTTTTTGTCTTTTTTTCCTCTTGTTACATTTTTGCAGTTGAAAAATGCAGTCTTATTGATTATCTACTCATGAAACATCATAAACTTTAAAGAAATGTCATGTTTCACGTCCCATAATCAGCAGTTAAACATCAGTCTGTTGGCTTTGTTTGAGCTTGCTGGGCCTCTGCTTGCTGATCAAAACATTTTGCCTGATTCTAATGAGGAACTGCATGCTGAAACCTATCTACATTCAGTATAGCTCAGTGCTTGCGATGCCCGACATATGTTATAACCACTGGGCGTGGAGCTGATTCTCCAGGCTGCCATGTAATTGGCATTTACCCAGCATTACCTATTATTGTTTTAATTGCTGTGATTTGAAAAAGTCATAAATGGTGTACATTAAATAAAGATGAGATGAATTGGGTGAGTCTATAGTCAGAACAGATGAAAAGTCCCTTCAAATTAAAGCATTAGGCAAAATAAACACAAAACAGTCCTACTGAACATATGGTCAGACACATGCAACGTGCAAAACTGTATACTTCTGATAGATAAAAAGTCTGCTACACAATATACTGTATGGTCTTTTTTTCACACAGTTCTGTTGAAAAGCACAGTTGATCCATCTTGATTCATACGTTTGGCTAGTATCCTATTAGGGATATATTTGGCAATTTAAGTAAATGGTCACATTTATGCCAATAGTGCACCACAGACATAGTGTGAATCAAGTCTAAAGCTAAATCCCCATTGCATTGGACCAAAAATACACGAAAGTCAACCCAATGCACGACCGTGTTTTTTTCACATTTTGCACAACAACCAGGGTCAGTTCCTTTTCTTTGCTGTTGGCCTATACAATCAATTGTATGAAGACTAAAAAAAACTCAACATGTATAACACGCCGGCGCCAGAAGACAAGCAGAGAAAAAACGACTTACAGGTGTTTTTTTTCTATTATTTTATATGGGCTGCCCGAACGATCGTATTTTCAGCAATTTTAGAATGCTAAAACCGCCGAAAATATGATTGTTTTGCTATGCCGTGGAGACATAGTCTAAGGCACCTAAATGAGCAGTAGAGATTCTTTTAGTGACTTTCATTATACTGGTGGGTGGCTGAGAACATACTGTAATTGAGCAGGATGAGATTAGAATATAATCTTTCAGAAAAGATAATGTTAACACATCCTAGGAGAAAAATCATATGCCGTTGTTTGGACCAGGTACCTGTGTTAGAAATAAGTAGAATATGGGGCATCGTGTTACAGCAATTACACAATGCTTGAACTGTCTCTACAATAAGTGCCCGGTTGTTTGTATAATAGCTTGTTGAACCAGTTCTGGACCGCCCAGAGACTAGAAACGTTCTTATGGCCTGCAACTTCAGGAACTGCTGGTCAAATCAGCTCTGTAGTTGGTGCGGGAATCTGACTTTCCCTTATTACTGGGGCTTTTCAGCAGTCAATTCATATTATTAGGACTACTTTTGACATCAGCAGCATGTAGCTCATGAAGGAAGTCACATGTCAGGAGTTTAGTGGGTATATTAAGTCTGCACACACATCCCTTGTTGCTGTCATGGGTAATAGGGGCAAGTTGTAAAAAAAAGGATGATTATTGGCTTTTGGGCCAAGGGAGCCAGTATTTCTAAAACTGTGCAGTTTGTTAACTATTTGCATGCTGCTATGGTGAAAGCGTTTAGTGAGTGGATAAATGGCACCATTGTGAGTAACCATGGTGCACAAGGGTGGGTCTGCATACTACAATGGAGAAGCTTACTGCCAAAATGAACCAGGGGACTTCCAGATATGTGCTTAAAACAACAGTTCAGAAAAGGCTTCTCTGCAGAAAAGGCTTCAATTTTCACAGCAGTATCGGAAGCAGGCCTCCACCGATTGTTAAGGGTTCCCCGTCCCGATGAGTCCCATTTTCTGCTTAATGGAATAGATAGACATTGACGTGTTAGGCAAGAAGCATCACAAAACAAACGTCCTTCAATCATTACTAGAAGAGCACAAGCAGGTGGCGTTTTGGTCTGGGAAATGTTTTCTTGACATTCATCCCTGTGGGATTACCCCAAGACAAAGGAAAATACCAGCAGAAATTCCAACATTGGTTTAAAGAACATGCCCCGTACTACCCACCCCCCAACTCCTCGACTAAAACCCAAACTGACATTGTGGGACCATTAAATGTCATGTTTCTCTGTGGACCCCCCTCACGCACCCCCAGCAGCTGTGGGATGCAGTCAGCATGGCTCCAGAACCTGTGAAAACCTACCGGGACCTTGTGGGGCCTCCCTATTTTATGTTTCCCATGTGCAGTTACTCTGAATTTAGCGGTGGTCATAAAAAAATTTTGATTAAACTGTGTATAAAAGCCCCAGTTTCAGGGTAAATTAGCAATAAAAAAGGATTTGTAAATATGCCCCTCAGAGTTCTTCTTCTGAATTTATTGGTTCACAAGGTATAAAATAAAATATTAAAAACGAACAAAAAATGACATACAGGCTAAACCCAAAAAATTTTAGCCTACCCACAAGACCCAAAGCCCCCAATTCTTTAATAAGTAACAGAAAAGTGACTGTTATTGGGAAACTTACTTAGTGTCCCCTTTTTTAAAAAAAAAAAGGGGAAAAAGAGCCTTTTTTTTATTTTTTTATTATTTTATTAAGATTTTGACAACATACATCACTTAAAAATATTTTTTTCACAAACACAAATATACATAAACAAAATAAGAGCCATAGGTAAGCATCCAACATCCTCGTGACTAGATTAACTGCGATCCTCTAGTATGGGTTTAGTGCTTTATCTAACAGGTCATGTTTATCTATCGAAAAAGTATGTTGAACCATCCAACAAACAT
This sequence comes from Phyllomedusa bahiana, assembly GCA_025379985.1. Classification (NCBI taxonomy): domain Eukaryota; kingdom Metazoa; phylum Chordata; class Amphibia; order Anura; family Hylidae; genus Phyllomedusa; species Phyllomedusa bahiana. The sequence continues at coordinate 143,876 of JAODAL010004352.1, read as the reverse complement.
AACAATAGAAACATCTGCTTCAGTGCAAATAGAATGAACACAAGGATTTGTGTAGTACCGTGTACAGTTCTCCCTATTTTTCCAGTGGGTCAAATCTCTACTCTATACAAAAATTCCCACTAAGTCAGGGCCTAGACCTTCAGTCTCCCTAAGTTACCTTTAAGATCTTCCAATAAGTACCATTTAGTTAATATATAAGGCCTCATTATGGTTTTTATCTCAAGGTCCGTGTCACAGTTCACCCGGGTCCTGCCGACCCTCTGCGTGTCCCTGCCGTCTGGGCTCTGCGGGGCTCCCCTTGCAGGGGTTGGGAGCCTGTGTTCTTTCCTTTACTTGCGCCCGTTGCTCCCGCATTCCCGGGTCCGTATTGCACCGCACCCCCCAAGGCGGCCCGGCGCTTCCTGCCCTTTATAGGTCATCTGTCCTGTTCACCTTCCTCTTAACCTGTGACCCCTGGCTATAAGAGGAAGTTCCTGTCTGTGCTCTGGGTCAGTCCAGTGCAGTGTTGTGCAGTTTGTGGTGTGCATCATGCTGTGAGGTTCCATCTGAGCTCCTGCCAGCATCTCTGGTCTGATGTTCGGGACTTAACCCCTGTGATGCTGGTCCAGTTCCTGCTATCCACCAGAGCTCCTGACCACCTTGTCTGTTGTGTCTGCTGTCTCTGCACCTGTTCCATAACCTGCTGTATCCTGCTGTGTCACCTGTCCAGTACCTGCTATATCCTGATGTTGCACCTGTTCTGTATCCTACTGGATTCCTGCTATGTGTATGTTTATTCCTGCTGAAACCTGCTCTGCATACATTACCCTGCTGTACCTATTTACCACCGCTTCTGTGCCTGTGTTACTGTCCTGCACCACGGCTGTCACCGCAGGTAGCCACGTCAGGTGTAGCGACCTGGGGGTTCCCCGCAACAAAGTCCGTCCTGCTTTGCGGTGGGCTCCAGTGAAGACCGGGGGCCCCTTGGACTCTGCTCCCTGGTGTGGTCTCCATATACCATCTCGCCTGCGGTGATCACAGTGGATCCACACCCGGATATCAGCGATCGGCGCTTTGGCGTACGTTGTTGTCGCTGGATCATTATTGAATGGACCGACCATCGTCCACATCCGTTACAGTCCCAAAGGAAAGTAATCAAAAATCTCCTCCATTTCCTAAAGTATTTACCAGCGTCCCTCTCTTTACTCTCTCTGCAGTGTTTCCGTAGACTCCAGAGCCATGACCTTTTTTAATTCAATTAGAATCATGTTCTTAGAGTGAACAGATTCATGCAACCTCTCCCTCAACAATGCCTTCTTAGCTACCATACTTATTGTATGAGGAGAGCTGGGATGTGTTTGATGCCCAAAGCCCCACCCCCTGCATCCACATCCCCATTATGAAACAAGAACAATATTGGAGTCAAGTTAAGTATCCCTTTCCCCAAATTCGGGTTTCAGGTAACATTTGCCAAACGGCTGGATCTGATGGACTCCAGATCCAGGTATTTAAAACTTTTGGGTGTTTTTTAAACTAGGGGATTTTGTGATCCCTTTTTTTTGGGGCGTTGGGAAGATGGAAGACTAAAGGCCCATATTGCCCCATGGATCAACCTGAACTGGGTATCCCTCCACACCTCCGACTGCACATGCTTCCTGAATGTCAACCATCCTTTGAGTATTACCCCCCTATACGCAATTCCGAGGGCTACCCACTCCATAAAGAGTTTGGCTGCTGCCCTTGGGCGTATCTTCTCTCTTATGTTCCTATATAGTGTGGATATGGATATCATTCCCTGTGGGATTATAACATCTCTGTCCATCTGGTTATTATGTACTTACTGGGACACATTTCTCAGCTGGATTATAAAGGACACCCTAAGCTGTGCGTACTGCAACACAGGTCTTTGCCTCAGGTCTAATTTACCCATGATTTCCTCCATGGTCCGGCATCTCCTTTCTGCAACATGAGGAGTCCTTTAATTTTTTTTGAATGGGCCATACGCCCCCTTCTGAAATAGTTTACTTTCTCTACCCTTCTGGAACTCCGGGTGGTTCTACAGGGGCAGATATTTGGATACATTCTGTGATAGCCCGTATTTCCTCCTTACCGCCTTCCATCCCACCACTGTGTCTCTATAGATAATTGAAGTTTTAATATTGTCACGCAAGGTCTTGATGCCGGGTATGTAGCAAAGCAAACTAGGTCCATCGTTTGAAATATGATTCCTCCAGAGCCCTGTCAGAGTAATGTGCAGTTCCCTTCACCCATTCTCTACCAGATCTTAAGAGACATGCCAGATTATACCCCCTCACGTCAGGAAAGGCCACGCCCCATTCTCGCTTGTTGCCATCAATTTGCCTAGTCAGATTCTCGGCTTTTTTTCCCTCCAGAGAAATCGGGAGAATGCTTTATTCAGTCTCATTATATCTTTACGCTTCATGAGCATTGGTATGACTTGTAGCGGATATAACAATTTAGCAAAGCTCATCATTTTAAGAGATGGAATTCGGGCCAAGGTAGGGGGACTGCGGTAAGTGTGCCATCTCTGTAACTCCGTTTCTATGGTTAGAAAAGGCGGCTGAATAATTTTAGCTCTGTAGATGAAGCTAGTCTGTTTTGGCCTCTCTGAATTCCTTAAATATTTTATGTCAGACTTAGCGATCCGTATACCCGAGATCTCTGGCTCTGAACGGCGGACCCCATCCCCCAGCTCTAGAATCTCGCATTTTCCTCTATTTACTGAGAATATTCCAAATTACTTTGTCCAGGTCCTGAGCCACAGTCGCCATAAAGAGAACAATATCGTCCGCGAACAATGCTACTCTCAAAGAACTAGGGCCTAAGTCAATGCCTTGAAATAATTCCCCAGGGCCAAAGATCAAGCCACTGGCTAGGTTAAAGAGCAGGGGAGATAGGGGGCAGTCCTGTCTCATTCCTTTCTGCAGAATAATCTTTTCTGATAATTGGCCTGGAATATGAATTTTTGCTATGGGGTTCATGTATAATGATGTTAAGAAAGTTCTAAAAGGCCCTGAGATTCTTATTTTATCTAAAACCTGGCCCAGCCACCCCCATCTGATGTTGTCAAAAGCCTTTTCAGCATTGATGATGACCAAGACCAGGTCCTGGTATTTCCCTCTTAAGCGAGAAACCCTATCTAGAGTCAGGAACACCTTTCTAATGTTAAGTGTGGCAGACTGCCCCTTTGTGAATTCCACCTGCTTCAGTCACTGCCAAGTTGGCAAATACCAGGCCAGCGCCTAATTCACCATGATCTTGGATTAAATTTAAATCTAATTTTAATTGCGATTAGGATGGTATGCCGCTCGGTCACTTTCGCTTTTGCCTTGTTTAGGCAAGAGTTTGATGTAGGCAGTGCTAGCATGTTCAGCTAGTTCCTTGTCCATAGATTTAAAATGTTATAGAGTCCATCTAGAGTTGGGGTTATCTGTACATTAAGGATCTTGTAGAACTCGTTACTAAACCCATCCGGTCCCGGTGCTTTGCCTAGTCTCACCAAGTTACTCCCTGTACCTCTCTTCCGATGTTGATGGGTGGCGTTAAGGATATCCAGATCTTCCACCTTGACTTCGCCATTGTCTGTAATCAAGAAATGCGGAATTCTCCCGGGATGGTCTTCTGAATAGGTCCTGAGTAGTAGCCCTTGCAGAATTTGGGTGATGCCCTTTTGGTGTCAGTTTACAAGGGCCTTGGAAGCTGTACTAAAGTCCATGATATGGGGATGATCTGATATTGGGGAAGTAGTCGTTGCCCTTAGCTAAGTTTGCTAAAATGAAGCTTTCCAGCTTTGTTCCTGTATTTGTAAAGTTTAGCTTCCAGCTGTGACACTTTCTTGGGCCTTTGACCAGGAATTAAATTCCTGCTGGACTTTTCTCCAGGCATCACCATTTTGCAGGGATGACTGGGCCAGATAACCAGTGTATGTCCTCCTTAGCTCCTGACTAGCTGAGACAAACCTTTCCTTCGCTTGTCGCTTTTTCGAGGAGACGTAAGCTATAATTCTCCCCTGCAAAACAGTTTTTGCTGTTTCCCAGAATAAATGGTACCAGACATGCTGTGAGTTGGTTGAGAAAAACTCCTAACACTAATCCCTCAAGGTTCTCAGTAGAAAGGGCCTCAATCTCCTTAGAGGACAGTGGGAATCTCTACAACCTATCTCCACCTCACGGGTGGACCTCTCTCATCTCTGCGATCAGGGAGCATGGTTGGAAATGACCAAGTCGCCAATCTCAATGCCCTTGTTTCTTGTAATCAAGTCAGGACCATGTAAAAAGTGGTTTATTCTCAACCATGCTTTGTGTACCTGGGGGAAAAACGTGAATTCCCTATCATGGGGATGACGGATGCGCCACTCATCCAAAAGAGAAGTAGCTCTAGAATGTGGCATAATATCGTGAGGGAAGACACTTGATCGAGGGCCGACATTCATCACCACCTTCATTCCTTCTTATCTCCACTGTCAAAAATTACTGGGTTAAGTCTCTGCAGAGAGCTTCTCATCAGGTATGAGGTCCGTTAGAACCAATGACTGTAAATCATCATAGAATAGTTTTGATAGAATTGGTGCATAGAATTGTATAGGCCTTAAACTCCCCACTTGGTGTTTTAATATGAAGATGTATTCTCCTGCCTTCTGAATCTATATCACTTGCTAGCAATTGTATTTGCAGACACCTCCTGAGGCCAGAACAATAACTCCGGCTTCATCTCCACTTGCTGGGGATCATCTATGGAAAATCACAATTCTGTTAAATGCGTCTCTTGTAATAGGAGCCGATCCGCTTTCAGGCGACTTCAAATGGCGCAGTACTCTCACCCTTTTATTTGGAGACCTAAGTCCCTTTACATTCCACGATGTAATGTTCATAGTTGAGCACATATAAAAGGGATTTGTGTTTGCAGCGAAGTCGGTCTAGGTTTCCTCAGGGGCCCTGTCAAACCCCTTGTGTCTATGTGTTTAGATGGTGGTCCTGCGTCATGAGAAGATTGCACATAGAGTGCAGCATGAAGCATAACCTCAATTAACAACGTTAATAAAAAACAATTATTTGTTCGAATCCCAGTGACTTCCATTTTTCTGGTATTACGTGTCCCTTATCTCCCATTCCCTGCCGTAGTAAGCACTCCATCAGGTGAGGAGGATCAGGAGGGGGGAAGAGAAGAGATGAAAAACCCCCCAAAAAACAAAACAAACACGTCTCCAGCTCCTCTCCAGAAAGTCCTCCGCCCTCGTGTCCCTAGCAGGCCCACCCAATGCATTCACCTCCCTTGGCATTTGCAAAATTGCTTAGGCTGCCGAAAGTCCCCCCTTTTCACCAAAACATCCTTCACCCTTTATTGTTAAAACTGTCTCTTGTACCTAGCATTCAATTTGACGGCGTCTTCCTTGGTGCGGTGATCTTTTCTCCTTTGGAGATTGTCCCCTGGGCATTGATTCTCAAGGGGGCGTTGCCCCAATCTCCGTCGGGGTTGAAGAAACATGGGCGAGGGGGTGGAACCCCGGATCCCCATCCCCAAAGTATTTTTCAGATGCTAAAAGTTTTTGAAAAACGATTTCTGAAAAAACCATCCTCCTTTTTCCCCATAGGGGGCTGGGTAGGCAAGTTGGAACTTGATGTTTCTCTTGACTAAAAGTCCACAGAGACAGCTAAAGGCTTTGCGTTTTTTGTAACCTCCATGGAGTAATCGTAACACAGCAGGATTTTATAGTCCCAGAGTAGAACTTGGGGCCTTTTTTTTCTTCTAAAAAGTTCTCAGTCGTCCCCTTATTATCCGTTAATTTGGAAAAACCCATAATCACTGGTCTGGTTTTGCCAAAGGCTGAAGGGGTTTTTTTGCTGTAGCTGGGCCATGCGGCGTGCCGCTTATCTTAAAAGGGCCCCCCTATGCCTAAAAAATTTGGGCAACTCCCTTTTCGCAAAAGGTGCATAAATTTTTTTGTAAGACAGGTCTGGGAGGCTACCCTGGGAAGGTTGTTCCTTCTGAACGGTTTTCTAAATCTTCAATGCGGTTTTTTTAAATAGCCACCTCCCCTGAGTTGGTTTAGGTTCTCCCGGTTAACAGGCCCAATTTTTTCCACCCCCCGAAATCCTTTCCCCCCAACCCCTTTTGGGTCACCCCCCCTCACCTGTCCCGCGCCCTTTTATCGCGTCCGGCAACATGGATGACAAAGATGCCTTCCTGTCGCCCGCCAGATGTTTCACCACTCTGCTGCTAATCTGGTGTAGTCAAAGCCTGTATTGTGGGGCTGTGGCCCGGCACTGACCTTTGTGTCATTGTCGTCTGTATTCCCGGGGGAACCTTTTCCTCCATTTCAGGGCCCGGGGGGGGTGGTGCCATTTTAGCTGCAGCAGGAATTTAATTTCGGTGGTATCCACCCCAAGAGTAAAGGGGAGGATGGGGATATGACGTCCTTTGGGGCCCCGAGACATGCGTCTTAAAATACCGCACCAGAGTCTTTTTATTTTTACGCTTTTCCTGATAGATTTTTGGAAAAAAAATCTTTTTTAAAAAAATTACATAAAAAAAAAAAGTTTAAATTTTCCATGAAAAAAAAACCCAGGGGAAAAGGGCTTTTTTTTTTAAAGGGGTTTTTTTTAACCCCCATTTGGGTAATTGATTTTTAAAAAAAGAATTGAAAATGTGGGTTAAAAAAAAAAAGGGGGTTTCTTTTTTTTCTTGAAATTGTGCTTCATACCCCAAACCCCTTTTAAACTTTTTGGGTCATCTTTCCCCCTTGCCCCCTGTCACAATGAGCCCACAAGGCTCTATTTCACATAGAGCCAAATAACTGGTCTATTTCTGCCCTGTGGTAAAAGCTGTCGTGCACATCACAAACACAGTTATATAAATTTTAAAAATTCCCTTAAGAAAAATAAACCCCAAAAAATTTGTTGTTTTTTTTAAAAACTATTATTTTTGCTGCCCAAAAAGAAATATTTTGGGGAAATGGTATTATCTCCTCTTAATCCCCTTCATTTTTTGTAAATTCTTTTTTTTAATTCCTGCTTGAAATGTTTAAATTTAATTTGGAAATTGGGTGTTACCTTTTCCTTCTTTTGGGGTCAAGGGTTGTTTTCCCCTTGACATTTTTCCCAGTGCCCCAAAACAGTCCCGGAACTTAACCCCCTTTAAAGGGGGTTTTTTTTGGGTTAGAGGTTTTTCGTAGACTTGAGCTGATTCTATCTGTTTCAGTTTCAAATCCAGGGGCGGGTCTCTCCTCTCAGTGGGTGTCTATCTCCTCCCAGGACGTGTGTATCCCCTCACTGAAGAGTTCTGACATCATCATTCGGGGGTTAGCACCCGGAAGGGTGAGGACTCACCCTTTCCCAGTTTCCCCTGCTATTCTTCTAGCCTGCCCGAGTTGTCAACCCTCCCCCCCAGGCTGCACAGGGGCCCCTTTTAAACCCGAAACCCCGAAATGGGTAAAAACAGTTTAAAAAACACAGCCCGAAAAAGACGAAAAAATGGTGAGGAAATGCCTTTTCCCCCGGGCCCCCCTCCCCTCTCCCCGCTGTTAACAGGAGGAGGGGAGCAGACTGGGATAAAAAGGGGGGGTTTTAGGGGGGGAGCACAGGGTTTAAGGCTGTTTTTAAATGAGGGGAGGTGAATCTAGCAGTTAGATTTCCAGTAAAATTTCCCCAAACCCTTTTCAAAAGAACTATCAATGGGAAAAAACCCCCTTTTCCTTTGAGAGGAAAATGAGCCCCCATTATACAGACACCCAGCCATTCAGGCACTGTTTTTCCCCAGCTCAGAGGGGGGGTAAGCACCCGAGTTTAGGCAGCCAATCCCCAAAACGCAGGGGGCATTTTCCTTGGGGGCGTGCCCAAAAGGCCCCAAATGCATATCAAATTCAAACCAAAACAAAGAAAAAGGGGGGTTTTTCCCAACCACCCCGCTGTCGAAAAAAGCCCATAAAAATTGTCTTTTCCGGAGGAGGTTTCGTGGGGCCCCGCTGCCAACCCCGCCCAAGGGCCCCCGCCTTCCTTTGGCGTGGGTTTCCCTAGGGGCAGACCCCCCAACTGGACACATTCCCTACGTGCTAAGTGCAGGGGGCCGTCAGGGGAAAAACCCAAAATCCAAATTTGGGGCAGTCAAAAGTACGGGAACGTAAAATGCCCAAAAAAAAGAAAACCCCAAAAAGAAAAGTCAGAAACAAACCGGGGTTTAAAAAAACCATCAAAGGGGCGCATACCCAAAATGGAGGGGAAAGGCGAATCGGGAAACGAGCCGAGGTCAGAAATCAAAGGGGAGGGAAAACCAAAAAGGAAAAAAAGGGGAAAAAGCAAGGGGAAACCTTTCTCCCGGCAAGGACTAAGAGAAATGAGGGAGTTTAAATGAGGAACACAGAGCCCGCCCCAGCAGACGATTGGTGCGGCCTCCGGGCCCTCCTATTGGCCAGTGTGACACACCCTCTGACTTGATTGGGAGCCGAGCTGTCACTCCTAAGCACATCAGCCCTCGCTCGTCCGTGGGTTGTGTCGACTGACTAGAGGGATTAACCCCTACTGTGCCTTGCTGCTTCACGGCGGAAACGTGCGCCGTGACATAGATGCACAGTTTAGCTCATATCTACTATACTAAGTGACTTAGGTAAAGCAAACCAATTACAAAAGTGCTTATTTTTACTGTCCCCATGATTAGAGACATGATATTTCTAGCGAGAAAACCCTTTAAGCTGAATGCCTGAAAAGTACTTAATGACCAGCACATTTTTTAGTTTTTGTCTCCTTGCGTTTCAACAGTCATAACTTTTTTACTTGTTCAATGACGCAGTTGTATGTGGCCTCGTTTTATGCTAGAGAAGTTGTACTTTTTGGGGAAATAGTTTAAATTCACTTATAAATTAATGTAGAATTTTTTTTCATTTTAAATATCACAATAAATTAATTCTACAGGTTATTATGTTTGTGTGGATACCTAATATGTGTAGGTTTTTTTGTGTGTGTGTGTGTGTAATGTATGCACAATTATTTTTTACTAAATATTTATTTTTGATTAATTATTTTATTTTTTCTGTCCAGCAGAGGCTGCGCTGGGAACAAGGCTGTGAAGTACAGCTCTGGCGGTGGCAGGAGCTGCAAACCTCGATGTCTGCAGTGACGCCAAAAGACATCGCTGCAGGCATCAACCTGAAGTGCCCGCCACCAAAAGATGGCGGGCAGTTGTTAAGGGGTTAAATACCGGTTGTTACAGTTTTCTTGACTGGTGGGGTTTTTATACCCTTAATATACATACAGTTCCAGGAAGATTACAACAGCTCTAAGTAAAGATTCTGAAACTGTTTTCATGGGGAATACAAGTGTTAATTAACAGAACCATGGCGTGAGTGGCTGCTCATTAGTATTTTGCACCTCCCACATACATGTAGCACTGTAGCTTTTCTGCATACTACAGTGAATTGGCTCTTTACCTGCCTTGGTGGCAGTAAGTAAAGCCATTTTTGTGTTTTAAAGTAAATTAGATCCCATTTTTTTTCTGTGAATTGTTTGTAAACTGAGACAAGGGACTGGCAAGAGGATGGGGAAATCCTTGATGTGGATTGTAAACTTATGTATTTTGGCCAAAGCATCGGCTAATAGAACAGTATCGGTGTAACTAAAAGGTTTCCTCATGACTGGCACCCTATAGAAGTCTTATGTATGTGCTAGGATCACCAGGTGTCTCACCCTTATTCCCACATACACTGGTGATCAAAATTAGAGAATAATTTATAAACATTTGATTTTTCCAGAAATAATTTAATCTTCATTACTCTACAGTTGAAGGAATTTTTTGTTGTGGCTATACCATGCTAGTAGAACATGCACTACAACCACTACAACCAAAAGACTTTATCTAGCCAAAAACACAATGATTCCTCCTCCCAGTTATTGGTGTTAATCTGGCCCCTGGTGCTAATTTTTGTTAATAATCTGACAAATCCTATTGAAGTGACAGCCTAGTCTTCCAGTTTTTACCAATTTTGCAAGATGATGAGCTGTTCTAAAGTGACTGAAACCCTCTGGCAGGAGGTTGTCCAGATGAAGGCCACAAGGATGATCAGATATAGCAAGAGAAACTGGTCACTCCAAATCTGTGCATTTGTGAATATTGCATCTTTACAACATCACACTCTAATTCAAGACCCCAAGAAGTCTGGTCATCCACGAAAGGCAAACGCAAGAGAGGACAGGATAATGCCAAGAATCTCAATAGGCAACCAGTCTAAGGGTATGTTCACACGGCTTATTTTGGGACACATTTCGCCACGTATTGCGAGCGTACTTTGCTCTAATACAAGTGAAATTTCGCCCCAGTCATTACAGTAATCCACAGTTCTCATATAGAACTATGGATTACGCCTCCTCTACCTGCTTGTACAATACGATCGTATTGTACGAGCAGGGATATAATTGACATGTGTAAGGGTATGGTGTATTCGCTGGACCACCGCAAGCGATGATAATTAAGCCACGCCAGGGAGCAGAGTAAGTAGCCACGTTTTCCAAAAGCCGCCGCAAGCGGGATGGACTTCTGCGCATGAGCTACCTGGTCGCTACCCCTGACGTGACTTGCTTGCGATGGCGAGCAAAGGGCGGTCCACGGGGGGCGACGGCACCCGCGCCAGCCCCCATGACAACATGTCATTTATTCACGGCCGCTTTCCCCGCGCGATAATGACAGTCTAGGGGCCCGGGGGCGCCGCCCCCCCCCCCCTGTACCGCGGAGATGCCCGAGCTCCCGAACCCCCCGGGAATTGCGGGGCTTTGTATGTTCGCATTTAAAACCCGTCTAAACATCCCCTAAGGCCCCTTTCAACGGCTTATTTCCCCACGGATTTGGCGTTTTTCCCCGCGGGGTTTTGCGTTCAAACGGCCCCAAAATCCGTCGGAGTCATTCGGTAATCCACTGCTCTCATAGAGAACAGTGGATTCCGCGTTTTCCCCCCCTCGGCAAATCCGCCGCGGGGGGGAAAGTGCGCACATTATTTACGGGCGGCGCGCCGTAAAAAATCCCTTTGCTATGGGGCCGGGGAGCGGCCCCGCCCGCGCTCGGCCCCCCCCCGTCCCGCCCCGATTCCGGCGGATTTTTGCGTTCAAAACGGCGCACTACCCGCCGGAAAAGCCGTGTGAACACGGCCAACACTGCAGCTGGAAGCTTCCTTCCCCCTTTCAGTGCTGAATGATGAGAAATTTCCCACGCAGTGTTAGGGTTTTTCAACGGTTAATGCGGGGGCGTACAGTCCCCCCGCAATTACGCGGGGTGTTCGGGAGCTTGGGGCCCAAACCCCACCCCCGGGCCCATGACTGTCTTTTATCCGCGGCGAAGCGCTGTAAATAAATGCATGTTGTCTGGGGGTGGCGCGGGTCCCGCCCCCCCCCTCGCATCCCCCGCCCCCGCTCCCCCATCGCAAGCAAGTCCTCAGGGGTAGTGACCTGGTAGTACATTTCTGCAAAAAAAAAGCACCAATAACGCATCAAAAACGTAACCAAAACAACGACCGTGTAAAAGCCCCAAAAGGTTTTTCCCCGCGGCAGTTTGCACCCAGTTTTACAGACGGTTTTGGGTTTGAAAACTGTCTGAAAAACCGTCCGAAAAATTTTTAAAATTTTCCGCTATGGAAAACCCGCGCAGTGCCCCCCTGACGGGTTTTCCCCCTGCCGGTTTTTAGAACGGCGGCCCAAAAAATTGAACATGTTCATTTTTTCCCCCCGGGTTTTTGGGGGGAAATTGAAACTAAAAGTGAAGGGGGGGGGTTTTTCTCTGAAAACCTGGGGAAAGAAAAAGCTGCCCCCCAGGGGGCCCGTGACCAGCTGCAAAAACAGCCCCAAATCCCCCGGGAAAAACCCGCCCGGGCCCTTTTTCGCCTGGGGACCGGCCCTAAGGATCTGTCTTGTCATCAGTGTTAATGTGTAAGAGCTTTTGGGAAAACAAAAGCTGTCTGCAGTGACCAAACCTTTCTTAGCAGAAAGAATCAAAAAGCCCGACAAATTCATGTGAGGAATGTTGTGTGGAGGAAAAGTGCTCCCAAAATTTTATTATAGTTTATTAAAGAAAGTTTATTTCATTTGGATCTGATGGGAAACATTGTGTTCATTTTCAAACTGGGATAAGAATGAACACAAAGGCGAAATGAAGAAGTTGATGAAAGGTGGAAGAGGAAGTCTCATGGTTTGAGGAATGTTTTCGGCAGCAGGAATTGGGCCTCTTATACAGCTACATGGCAGAGAGAATCCAAATCTTCAGAAGCTTCTTCGACAACATGTGGTTCCTTCCTGTATTCATCACTTAATCTAACCAGCAAATTTCATGCGGGGACCATGGCCCCGGGTCACACAGAAAAAACGGATAAAAAACAGTTCTGTGACACTAAACCATTGAAATAATGAAATGGACAGCCCAGAGTCCTTCTCTAAACCCAATAGAAGATAAGTTATGGCCCAAAATCTCACTACAGTCACTGAACTGTGGAGGAACTGGAAAAAGAGTGGATAAAAAATGACGCCAAAGCAGTTTGAAGGACTTGTGATCCCCTGTGGCCGCACTCAAGGCCTTTCTATTAATTTTTGACGGGTTTAAACCTTCAGAATATGTAGTTTGTTATCTTCCTCTGTGCTCTACAGTCTTGCTGCTTTTAATTTTGAACCACTGTGTTTTTCTGGAAAAAAAAAAAGTTTTTTTTTTGTTGGAGTGCTTGGTTATTTTGTTAAAAACCCTGTTTAGCAGCGTCGTATAGCATCAGCAAAAAATACATCAACTGTTGATCAATAAAGATTAAATGGTTTCTTGGAGAAATCAAGTGTTGACAAATTGTTCTCTAATTGTATTTGCCAGTGTACATTGTAGGATCTTGGGAGGCTCGTAAGCTTTGTTCTAAAGTTGAATTTGTGTGCAAGTCAGAACAGATAAATTTTTGTTTTGGATAGTGATTTAACACCTCTACCATGTTTGCTTTGCTGTCTGTTCCCCTGTAATACATCTTTTTAACAAGTGTAGTGAAACATGCTGGTACTTGTAGTTCCACAGCGGCTGCTTTGGAACAGCATTTTAAACACATGTACTAATCTGTACCATGTAATTAGTAAATGTGTTTAACCACTCTTTTCATAGTGCTCACCTCCTCTTATATAGTGCCCCTCTTTTCATAGTGCTCACTGTCTCTTATATAGTGTCCCTCTTTTCATAGTGCTCACTGTCTCTTATATAGTGTCCCTCTTTTCATAGTGCTCACTGTCTCTTATATAGTGTCCCTCTTTTCATAGTGCTCACTGTCTCTTATATAGTGTCCCTCTTTTATATGCCACTATCTTTAAATATAGTGCCCCCTTTTTCATAGTGCTCACTTTTCCCCTTTAAAATAGTCCCCCCTTCTTTTTCTTAGTGCTCACTGTCTTTTATTAGTGCCCCCTTTGTTTCATATTTCTCACTCCCCCTCTTTATAGGGGCCCTCTTTTTCATAGTGCTCATTCTCTTATATATTTGTCCCTCTTTTAATAGTGCCCCCTGCCCTTTATATAGTGTCCCCCTTTTAAATAGTGCTCACTGCCCTTTATTTAGTGCCCCTCTTTTCATAGTGCTAAACTGTCTTTTATTTTGTGTCCCCCTTTTATAATGCCCCACTTCTCTTATATAGGGGTACCTTTTCATAGTGCTTGCTGTTCTTAAAATAGTGCCCCTTTTTTCTTTAGTGCTCACTTATCTTTTATATAGTCCCCTCTTATCTTTAGTGCTAAATGTCCTTATATAGTGCCGCTCTTTTTTCAAAAGTGCTCCACGGGTCTTTTTTATATAGGTCCCTCTTTTTTTTTGGGTGCTCCTTTTGCCCTCTTATTTGTGTCCCTTTTTCTAGTGCTAAATGTCTCTTATTTTTGCCCCTTTTTTTCTAGTGCTCTCTGTCTCTTTTATAGTGCCCCTCTTTTCATGGGTGCTCGCTGTCTCTTTTTAAAGTGCCCCTCTTTTCAAAATTGCTAAACTTTTCCTTTTTTTATATTGCCCCTTTTTCTTTGTGCTACTGTCTCTTATAAAAGGGGTCCCTTTTTTTCAAAAGTGCACCCCCGGTTCTTAATTTGGGGCCCCTTTTTTTAAATAGTGCTCACTATTTTTATTATTTTGGTGTTTCCTTTTTCATATTTTTCCTCATTTTTCCCCTTTATGTATGTCCCTCTTTTAAATATGTTTCACTGTCTCTTATTATTTTTCCCTCTTTTCAAAATTGTCACCTCCTTTTTTTTTGGTGGCCCCCCTTTTTTCCAATAAGTGCTCCCCTGCCCTCTTATACAGGGGTCCCTTTTTTTTAAATAGTGTCCCCCTGTTTTTTTTAATTTAAAAGTAGTACCCCCTCTTTTAAATAGTGTTTAACGGGTCCCCTTAAAATAGTGCCCCCTCTTTTTCATATGCTCACTGTTTCTTAATAGTGCCGGCTTTTTTCCCCATAGTGCTCACGTCTCTTTTTAAAAGTTGCCCTCTTTTCATATTTCTCACTGTCTTTTTAAATAGTCCCCCGTTTTTCATAGTGTCCTGTCTCTTATTTAGTGCCCTCTTTTCATAGTCCCCACTGCCCTTTATATAGTGTCCCTCTTTTCATAGTTCCCCACTGTCTCTTATATGTGTCCCCTTTTTCATGGGCCCTCCGTCTCTTATATATTTGGCCCCCTTTTTTCAGAATGTTTCACCCCTTTTTTTTATAGGGGCCCCCTTTTTTCATATTGCTCATGTCTTTTTACTTTTTTCCCTCTTTTTCAAAAGTGTAAATGTTAAAAATTTTACATAGTCCCCCCTCTTTTTTTTAGTGTTTCACTGTCTTTTTATTAGGGGGCCCCCTCTTTTCATTTTGCTCCCCTTGTCTTTATATAGTGCCGCTTTTTTTCTTTAGTGCCCCACGGGTTCTCTTATATAGTGTCCCTCTTTTCATAGTGCTCATTTATTTTCTTATTTTAGTTCTCTTTTCAAGTGCTCACTGTCTCTTAAAATAGTGCCCCTCTTTTTCATAGTGTTTCCCTGTCTTTAAAAAATAGTTCTCCTCTTTTCATATGCTCATGTTTTTCTTTTTAATATTTGTTTTTTCTTTTCATGGGTTGTAACTTCTTTTAAATATATTTGCCCCCCTTTTTTTCATAGTGTCACTGTTCTTATATAGTTTTTTCCTCTTTTCTAGGGGGGCCCCTCGGGTTCTTATATAGTGCCCCCCCTTTTTCATAGTGCTCACTGCCCCTTTATATAGTGTCCCTTTTTTTCATAGTGCTCACTTTTCTCTTATATGTGTCCCTCTTTTCAAAAGTGCTCTTTGCCCTTTTTATATAGTGCCCTCTCTTTTCATAGTGCTCACTTTTCCTTAATATGCTCCTCTTTTCATAGTCCTATGTCTTTTATAGTGCCCCTTTTTTTCATAGTCTCACTGTCTTTTATTTATTTGTCCCTCTTTTTCTTTAGTGCCCCCAATTTTGTTTTAAAATAGTGTTCCTCTTTTCATATTTCCCCAATGTCCTTATATAGTGTCCCTCTTTTCCCATAGGGGCTCATTTGTTTTTCTTATTAAAAGTGCCCCTTTCAAAATTTCTAAACCTCCTTTTATAAAGTGCCCCCTTTTCATATGCCACTGCCCTTTTTTAAAACAGGGTCCCTTTTTCTTTGTGCCCCACTGTCTTTTTATATATTTTGTCCCTATTTTTCAATTTGCTCACTTTTCTTCTTATATAGTGTCCCCTTTTCACAGGTCCCTCACTGTCTCTTATTTTTTTGGGGGTGTCCCTCTTTTCATAGTGCTCACTGTCTCTTATATTTTTTTCCCTTTTTTTCTTTGTGTCACTGTCCTTATATAGTGCCCCCCCTTTTTCATAGTCTCATTTGTTTTCTTTTTTTGTGTCACTTTTTTTCATAGTGCTCCTGCCCTCTTATTTTGGCCCCTTCTTTTTATAGTGCTCACTTTGTTCTTATATAGTGCCCCTTTTTTTTTAAATTTTTCCCCCTGCCCTCTTATATAGTGCCCCTTTTTTTTCATAGGGGCCCCACTGTCTCTTATTTATTTTTCCCTCTTTTCAAAGGGGCTCCCTGTTTTCTTTTTATATTTGCCCCTTTTTTTTCTTTAGTCCCTAAACTGTCTCTTTATAGGGTCCCTCTTTTCTTTTATGCTTGCTGTTCTTATTTAGGGCCCCTCTTTTCATAGGGGCTTCATTTTCCTTTTATATTTTGCCCCTTTTTTATCATAGTCTAAATTTGTCTCTTATATAGGGGCCGCTCTTTTTTTAGTCTCACTGTCTCTTAAAATTGTGCCGCTTTTTTCATAGTGCCACGTCTTTTTATATTAGTGTCCCCTTTTTTCATATGCTCCTGTCTCTTATATTGTTCCCTCTTTTTAAAATAGGGGCTCACTGCCCTCTTAAATATTTGGCTCCTCTTTTCATAGTGCTCACATCTCTTATTTATTGTCCCTCTTTTAAAAAGTGCTAAACTTTTCCTTATATAGTCCCCCTCTTTTCATAGTGCTCACTTTTTTCTCTTATATAGGGGGGCCCCCTTTTTTTCATAATTTGGCTCACCCGGTGCCTTTTTAAATTTTAGGGGGGACCCTTTTCTTTTTTCTTGGGTCTCCAAACTTGTTTTTTTCTTTTTTAAAAAGTGCCCCTTTTTTTTCCAAAAAATTGGGCCCCCTTCCCCCTTTTTTGTAATGGGGTTTTTCCCCCCCTTTTATATTTTCCCCTTTTATCTTTTTTTACTTATAGCCGTGTTTCCCATATTCGTTTTCTGGGAAAACCCCCCAAAGGTTAATGAAGGCCCCCAAAAAGTTCCCCCATACACCCCTAGCTTCTTAAAGAGAACCTTTCACTTTGGGTTATCCCCCCCTTGTGAGGACAGCACAAGCTATATAAAACCCTTGCTGTTTCCAAGGCGGGGTGTCCCTTATTTTTGTAAGATGCTCAAAAATTTTAGGTATTTAAGGCCCCCAAATCTGGGGTTTTCCCCGGGCCCCAGAAAAGGGGTAAAACAAAGGGGTCAGTTTTTTTAAAACCCCCCACCCATTGACGTTTGGGCCCTACCCACCTCAATTTGAAAAAATTTATTATTTAATGGGTAGAAAAAATTGAAAAACGGTCAGTGGGCGGGACCAGCCTTTGGTGGGGGGACTAACACCTATCATTTGGGGGGGAAAATTTTTCCTCTAAAACTAAAAGCATTTTTCCCAGAAAAAGGGGACCCCATTTGCGGGAAACACCCAAGGAGGGATAACCTTTTGTGAAAAGGTTTTCATTTAAATTACAGTGGGGAGGGCCGGGGAAGCAGATGTAGTTTGGAGCGGTCCGCCACACTGTAAAAATTAAGACGGGTGCTGCTTACCCATTTGTAAAGGCCAACAGAGCTTCCAGGTAGCCCCACCAGAAAAATTCCCCACCCAAAGGCCTGGTGCCCAAATTTTCCCCGTATTTCAAACAGTCCTTTTTTTCTAGTAAAAAAAAATAAAGGGCTTTTAAGGGGGGACAAAAACATGCCAAAAGTGAACCCTTTCCTTTTCCCAAAAAAGGAGAAAGCCCATAACCAGAGGTTTGTCCCTTCTGAAGGAAAAGAACCAAAGTGTGATACACCCTCTAAAACCTTTAACGATAAGTAATGGAGTGCGCTTAAAGGGGTGTGCCCACCATAGACATTGATGGCATATTGGTGGAATGTGCCATCAAAGACTGATAGGTTGGGGGTTCCCCCCCTCTGGGCCCCTGCTTTTCTCGAAATTTAACACCCCAAAAGTTTGGGGTTTCTAAAATGGAAAACAAGGGTCTTTGCTTGTGCATTACCCCTCCATTCTGTTCAGGGGAAATTTCCCCAAGGGTTTGCAGATGCCCATTTTTCCAGAATTTTGGAAACCCCCCACTTATCCCTTTAAAGGGAAAGATCTTTATTTTTTAACCCCAAAATTTGGGAAAAAAGGTATATTTGGGAGTGAAAAAAGGGAAAGCTGAAAAAACCCCTTTGCGGGCAAAATCCAGTTTCCAGTGGGTGGGGGCGATAGATGACCAGGGGGGTCATTCAACATTTAGAAGAAAAAAAAACGAAAATTTGAAGGTAGTTTTTAAACCCCATAAATCCTTAAGGGGGAAAGCGGCCATTTAAGTTTGTTTTGTTCCCCGGGTAACACAATGTAAACACCTTTTCTCATGGGGATCCATGTCAAGGCACATCAAAGCTTTTACCTTAACTGAAATCAAGATCACAATCTGATAATGAGCGATTATGTCATACATGGAGTCACCAAAAACTCCTAGCACAGGCTGTACTTTATT
This sequence comes from Phyllomedusa bahiana, assembly GCA_025379985.1. Taxonomy (NCBI): domain Eukaryota; kingdom Metazoa; phylum Chordata; class Amphibia; order Anura; family Hylidae; genus Phyllomedusa; species Phyllomedusa bahiana. Next base: position 125,619 of record JAODAL010004352.1, on the reverse strand, counting down.
TCCGTTTACCCCTATCTTTTACCCAATGTTTCCAAGCATATATATACATACACATATACAGTATATAGTAAACTAACATGAACAAAGGTAATGTGTGGAAACTTGTATCTAACACATACAATAGGTATATATAAATATATATACAGTAGGTATATATATATATATATATATATATATATATATATATATATATATACACATACATGCACACACACACCTACTGTGTTAGATACAAGTTTGACACATTACCTTTGTGCATGTTAGCATACAGTTTGCAAGCTTCACCTGTACACAGATTTGTCTGCAATATATCACCACTAGATGTCACCACAACCTGTTTTTGTTTGTTTGTTTTTTTTTTGCTTTTTTATTGTGTGAGATTAAGCTGTCTACAATTTATTTTGGATGCAAACTGCAGCAGCATAATTTTCTAGAGAATTTTTTTTTGAATTAGGTAAAGTTATAGGTTTTAGCAAACTTTTAAGATTTGGGAAATGTTACAAATATAATTACCATTCTTCTTATTCCTAAAATATATACTCGAATCTAAAATAGTGGAGAATCTAAGAGCAAGGCACACCCTATTGTTTTTGGGTCAGGTAGTTTCTACCATTCTTACACTATGCAAGATGGTTGTGTAATGTGTTATTATTTTACTTTAAGAATATAAATGAATACATTCATGTCTCCTCTTACCTGTTCTGAGTATGAAGTTTCAATTTAATTTTCTTACAACAAAAATGAGTTTGTTACATCGTTATATTTTTGCATATCAGTAAGAAAGTGTAGAAAATATTCATAAATCTGTTTTGTTTTTTTCGAAGAAAGTTTTTTTCAAGAAAGTGGTCTAAGAAATTTCTACAATTCAATATTGATGAAATGGCAAATATTGTCCACCAACAAATTGGTTTACAGTGGATCAAGACAGTTGAATCAGAATTCAAAATTTGCAACAAAAACAATGGCATACATGTTTTAGATCACATTTATTATGTTTTAGACACTTGACACTTCTGTGCCTTGTATGTCAAAGGGGTGGGGCCTCAAAAAAGGGCATGGTTTTATGCATAGTTGTGTGGCTTAGTGTGACACTATACACCAAAAATGTCACAATTTTGCCGCAGTTAGTGGCATAAAATAAGCCAACTTATTAAAGGTGTAAAGTTAGACTAGACAGTTCTAACCTGCGTCAGATTTATCAACACTATGATAAATGTGGTGCAATGTAGGAATGTCTAGTCTAACTTCACACTGTCTGAGAATTAGACAGTATTGATAAATCTGCCCCAACCTTTTTAGCTGTTAGATATTCGTCTAGTAATCTGATTGCTGAGACCCCCAATAAACCAAACTAAACCAAACTGCTTGCATCTGTAGAATACCAAGGGCTTGTCTCCACGGCATGGTTTATTGATTGGTTTTTCAAATGGTTTGCGGATTTAAAAACCTTCTGAAAACCGACAAGCAACCATCCCTATAGACTTTTATAGAAAATCCGTGCAGTATTCCACACTGAACTGATTTTCTGCCAGATGGTCTTTTACATCGCCAGCGTTCCGAAAAACTTGGAACATGTTCATTCTTCCACCCGGTTTTTGGGTGGAAGGCAGGGCGTCGCTAGGCTGTTTTATTCGGGGCTCGGGCCCCGAATAAAACCCCCTGTGCCCCGAGTCTCCCGGGCTCCAGGCCTCTGCGCTGGGCCTGGCGCACCGACTGGCTCTTCAGCTGCATGTGCGTCCGCTGGACGCACACACAGCTGAGGGCTTCTGCGGGGCAGAGAGCGAGCACTCCCTGCCCCGCAGACAGTGTCGGACCCGCAGGTCCTACACTGCGAGGCTGCCGGGTCCTCACAGCGCTGAGGACCCACCGCGGCCCCGTGCGCCTCAGCCGGCAGCGTCGCGATGAAATCACGTCATGGCGACGCTGCCTGTCCCTCGGGCGCAAGCGCGTCATAGGCCGTGCGCCCGAGGAGCTGCCGGAGGAGCGCGGGCTGAAGAGGACGGAGCGCGCTCGCCGGGGGAGTTAAGGTGAGTTTTAATGTTGTTATTTTGTGAGCGTTTACGTGCCTCTGTGCCCCTATATACTGCCTGTGCCCCTATAATGCCTGCCTGTTGCCCCCATATCCCTGCCTGTGCCCCTATAATGCCTGGCTGGGGCCCCCCAAATCCCTGTCTGTGCCCCCCTATATTCTGCCTGTGCCCCTATAATGCCGGCCTGTGGCCCCCATATGCTGCCTGTGCCCTTTTATACCTGCCTGTGGCCCCCATATACTGCCTGTGACCCCCATATACTGCCTGTGCCCCCAGTTACTGCCGTGCCCCCATATCCCTGCCTTTGGCCCCATAATCTCCCCTGTGGCCCCCATATGAGGGCCTGTGCCCTATATACTGCCTGTTGCCCCTAAAATACCTGCCTGGCCCCCATATACCTGCCTGTGCCCCCATATCCCTGCCTGTGGCCCCCATATACTCCCTCATTGCCCCCATATACTGCCTCAGTGCCCTTATATACCTGTTTTGTGGCCCCCATATACTGCCTCAGTCCCCCCATATACTCCCTCATTGCCCCCTATATACCTGCCTGTGGCCCCCATATACTGCCTGTGCCCCTATATACTGCCTTTGGCCCCATATACCTGCCTGTGGCCCCTATATACTGCCTCAGTGCCCCCATATACTCCCTGTGGCCCCCATTACGCCTCAATGACCCTATATACCTGCCTGTGGCCCATAACTGCCCTCCCCCTCTACCTGCCTGTCCCCCCCCTATACCTGCCTGTGGCCCCTATATACTGCCTCTGTGCCCCTATATACCTGCCTCAGTGCTCTTATATACCTGCCCTCAGTGCTCCTTATACTGCCTCAGTGCCCCCTATATTCTACTCAGGGCCCCCATAACCTGCTGTGGCCCATATCCCTGCCTGTGGCCCCATATACCCTGCCTGTGGCCCCATATACCTGCCTGTGGCCCCATATACTGTTCGTGCCCCTAAATACCTAATGAGGGGACTGCTATACCTAAAATTAAGTAGTTGCTGGAAATGTGAGGATTCTAAGATATTTGTGTCCAAATCCGCAGGGACGAGTATTGGCCGGGAGAAATCAGCGAGAAGGTGTGAACCGGATGGAGAAGAAAAAGGAAAGTGAACGACGCTGATCAAAAAAGACGTCTCCGGTTTGAGTTACTAAATGTAACAGCAGGTAATCACTTATATGTCTGCAGAGTCTACATACAACTAGTATCTACCACTATAAAGGCCCCTGTATGGCAGTGGTATATGTAATCAGAGCCTGTGTACAGCTGGTAGTCACATGTGGGGGTCGCGTTCGGTCAGGGTCTGGCAGGATTATTTGAGCCTTAAGTAGTAATTAGTTTTGGGTCTTTGGTTTTGTAGGAGTGTTTTTAGTCACAATCACTTGTCTGGTAGATTTCTCCATGTACGGTGGATTATTTGGTGACTGTTTAGGGGGTATTGTCATATGAAGGTGAGGAAGTTCTGAAAAAGAAATTTGTCATGGGGATTTTTACTGTACAGCAACTGCTGAGGAGATGGAGGGATCTGTGTGGATGTGCAGAAAATTAGTGACAGGAACAGAAGGTTTTTCTCTGTAAAAAAACATCCGCAGTTCATAATGAGTCGGGAAAAACACAAAGGGCCCGAGCCCCGGATGTTGTAGGACCCTAGCAACGCCCCTGGTGGAAGGTGTGCATTGCATAGGTTGAGGACGACGGTGAATCCACAAACCACGGACAGAACCGTCCAACAAAACCATGCAAAAGACGCCAAAATATGGTCCGAATTCTAAAACAGAATCCGACCAGTATTTTGTATATGCCGTGTAGACGCACCCCAAGATGGCCAAATAATAAAGACCTCCCTCTTTGACAACAAATATAATTATTTTATGTCAAATTCAGAAATTGGAATGCGTTTCAGATAAAATCTTACCACTTGGTCAATTTAGTTAAGAAATAGATATAAAGAATCATGTATAATGTATAATAATTTTTAGCGGGGATGTGCAATCAAAAAATGACTTATTGTTTAACTCATGTTTTTATATTAACACTTTTTTTAGGTTATTTTTTTAAATTTTCCATATCACTTTCAATATTTTTATAATAATTATTAGGTCCTGCAGTTTTCACTTTGGCCACTAGGCCTAACAGTCTGACACTTCCTGTTCTGTAGAGAGATTTTCAGTAGTCTGCTCATTATCAGCACAAAGAGGGTCAAACTGAAAAGGAGACACCAATGTGTATAGATAACACAGGATCCACCAGTCACAATAGGAGATAGTTACAGTTCACCCTATCCCCCTCTATGCACAATGATTTCTTCCCAGGTCACAGAGCATGCCTAGAAAACTCTTCTATAGAAGTCAATGGGACTGATCCAGTCTACAGGCTCCTATGTGCATGAAGCTACTGTGAAGTAACTCTCTGACTGCTGTTAAAGCAGTGAAGGCAAGAAAGCTGTCCCCACAATCATATATAGATGACCGAATTGATCTCTCAATCAGAAAATAAAAACTGCTAAGAAGAAAAGAATATGGATCAGTGTCTTGATTTAATAAGTAAGAAAAAAATTGGTGACAAATTCCCTTTAAGAACTCAGTACTTCCAAAGGTCAATGTAAAATATTTTTATTTGCTTATGCAAAATACAAAAGCAGAAGAAGTTGCAGATGAATTAATGCATGTACATCTTACAGCCAAAGAACAGTTCCAGTGTAGAGTACATTGTAGAACAGAAACAAAACTGCAGCTGCATACTCTATTCAGAAGATACAAACATTTTCAGACACCCAGCCATATTTTATGCGCAATGTAAAGCCATTTGCCAAATGGCACAATAGTAAACAAAAAAGAATTACATATCATGGCAGTACAGCTATGACAAACCAAATAAAATAAAGCATTATACCATTCTATACATAGTAATTTATACACCTCAGCATAGAAGAAATCAAAATGTAACCAAGTAGATGGCCAAGGCTCTGTTTCTGCCAAATATGTTAACACATTGTAAATTCTTATAGGTATGGCATGTATATAGTGGAAGGGAGTTAAAAGGATAAAATGGTTCTATGGGTTTATAGAGACAGATTTAAAGGGAGAGTGCATGTAATGCCTTGCATCAATTTGATCCATATAACCCGTTCATCCTGCTTCAGGAGCATTACACTGCATCTCCATATACTCACCACTGATGGGAAATGGGAGATTTATTAAGACTAACATTTAACATGTCAGGCTTAAATTGAAGTTATTCAGAGTGGTATGCGCCAAATTTATTAAGCACACACCTCTTAATAAACCTGGCAAATCTTGGACAGTGGAAATAAAATCTATGTCTGCTGCTTGTGATATGAACGGTATCACCTTCTTTAATAATGATAAATCCACCAAATTTAATAAACCTACCCAATCTCTGGACACTTTTCAAAAGAAGTGAAATGTGCAAATACAGTATACACCAAAATTTGACTTTCACATAAAAAAACTGGGGCAAAACAGACAATAAGGGCCACATGTATAAAACGGTTTTGGTCCCAAAACTCACTTTTTTCCCCATAGGTTTCTATGGGGAAAAAAGTGAGTTTTAGACCAAAACCATTTCATACATGTGCCCCTAAATTTCTCCTTTTGCCTAGTTAGACAGCCCATTTGAACTGAGCAGGTCTTTGTTGGTGACTAGTTAATTGTGAAAGGGTGCTCACTATCCCTGCAGGTATGAGGCAAACTGAGAATTATATGGCACAGGTTGAAAATTTACCATACTATCTAGTGAGTAACCTTATGTTTTATAGCGACTCTTGGCTATGGTTAATAGAGGTAAATCCTACTTAGGCTACTCCATCCCCTCTATATTTTGGTAGTGCAAATGGAAAAAGGAGGTGTCCAAGACTGAAAACCCCCTAATGACTGGTCAGTGAAATTGGTAATGAACTGGTGGCTGTGATATTCCTGATGTGCCCTGGGAGTTGTGGTAATAACTCTGTACAAGTCTACATAAGTGTTTCAGGGTTAGCTGCTTACTAGTTAAACTTTAAGCCTCAGGTCATTTCCTTTTAAAAATGTATAAAATACAATGGGTCCAATCTCTGGCAAATTTTAAGTAAGACTGACCTATTTTCCTATCCACATCCTACAAATCATGTTACATGTATTGATTCATGTGGACTTTTGGTGCAGAATCCACACTCACTGCCACATGTATGAAACGGTTTAGGTCTAAAACTCACTCTTTTGCCCATAGTAACCTTTAGGCAAAAAAGTGAGTTTTAGACCTAAACCGTTTCATACATGTGGCCCTAAGAGTCTGCTATATTTGTGCTATGTGTGAACATGGCCTAACAAAATAGTTTAAAAGTCTTTAACATTCTATCCACTACTTATTTTAAAGCAGTGACCTAGCCACAGGAAAATAAACCTTCTAGGCTAATCTGCTATAATTGTACATAACAGATGAAATATGGTTTAGTGACATCTCAGCGCTCAAAACAGGACAGTAAATAGATATTAATGCTATGGGAATCTGTCAGATTATTAATGGGCGTTCTAAAAAAAGGAATTAAAGAATGTCTATCTTCAAATACCACTTTCCAGTTTACACATAGAATGAATCTACATACAAAGCTGTTCAGATATTATTTATCTTGTACTGCTAGTGAGTTACAGTCTGGGTTATAGTCCAGAACTGCATTAATAGTCTTGCAGGCTTCAGGGCTGAAATCAGCCTCCCACATATGCTCCATTTCGTCCCCTGGTTATTTGCATTCTAGGAAGTTTACTCTTTACACTAGGCTTTGTACAGTAATCTGAGAAACTAAAACATGTTTTACTGCATTATAGGAGCTCAGCTGTTAGGGATATGTCTGACAAGCCTATCAACTGTTTCTAATGACAACCAACATCTGTGAATGTAATATAATGGGTGCAAAATCCCAGGATCAATGCAAAATAAATCAAGTGATCCATTTTACAAACAGTTATACAATGGTTTATCTACATTATAAACTGTAAAACTGCACTGAAATGGACATATCAATAGCCCTACACAGCCCAATTTTCTGTCCCAATCAGAAACACCATGGGCGTAGCTATAGCCATAGTGACTGTATGAGGCCCAGAGGTTGAGGGGCCCACTCAGATACACGAACATTGTTCCTTTTTGTAGGGAACAAATAGTTGGTGTATTTCTACTCCAGCACTACTATGAGGGTTCTCTGTTATATGTTGGTATAATTATTAATACCTTAAATTTTTTTTATACTTGTGCAGCTGTTTCACTTTATTTTCAGTAGGTGGTGGGGCCCTATCTCACTTTGCTTTGGGGCCTTATGAATTCTAGTTACGCCCCTGAGAAACACAACATACCATAAAAGGGGTTTTTGTAGCACGTTATAAAATCTGCTATTGAAAACCCCTTTTATCCAGAAAAGATAAGACAGATATTTCATGAATATCCATATGAATATGCTGCAAGTGATGTCAGGGGGACGATCCACCACTAATACAACCAGACTCAAAATTGAATAGCAACCAAAGCAGTATAAGGAAGTAGAGAACTGTGCATCTTTCTCTGTTGTAGATGTATGTGTCTGTTACAGAAACAGCCAGTGGCTATGCCAAAAGTACATTAAATTTACATATGTACCAGAGTATGGATGGCTTTCCTTAGAGTAATTTTGTCTAGAGCCCCCTCCCATATATGTTCTATCTAGTAGCACCTGAGCACCCTTTTTCCAAAGCTGGGAATATTGATGAGACAATGTTGATGTGTATGAGGGTTAAGGAAAAAGGAATTGGATATTATAGAACTCAGCATGCCTGAGGCTTTCTTCCTATGAACGATAAGCTACTGCCAGAAGTATCTGATAGTTGCTTAATACCCTTTTCCCATCAGCTAAGCCGAGTATGAATGTTCATGGTAGAGTCAGGAGAAATAGCGGTCAATTACCGTATCATTTATGAATATGGCTGGCAACTCTACATAGACCTACTGTTTCATACCTGGAATTTTAGGTGGTTATATGGGCTTTTAAAATAAATGACCTACTGCTGTTGGAAAGGTCCAAAACTGGACAAGGAAAATAAGTATCCCGTAACACCCAGAAGTTAAAGCACCGATAAACTGTATGTGTAACAAAGCAAACAAAAACCATAACATAAACTTAAAACAGTGGTGTAGATTTGTAGAAAACTTGGCAATCACAGTAAGAACATTATGCAACTGATAAAGAATCTCCATGTACTAGCTCAGCACTCTGATCTCTGGAGCTTTTGGAAGCTGAAGACTACAGAAACCAGTTATTTTCATATTTGACTTTTTACATTTCCAGGACAAGATATAAAATGTACATTAGGCTGACTGCACAGCTTTATGGGTGCATGTGCACAAAACTCAAATGCACATTGAGTTACTTTATCTTCATGTAATATTTAGTGTAGAAGAATATTCAGTTTTCACATTGATATACAGTTACTGATATTAAATGTCTATCCGCCTTGTGATTGTTTCTGCCATTATACTGCATTCCAGTGAATTGAAAAACTTGATATTAGATATATCGCACCCATGTCAACACAAAGAGAATCACAGTACAGTGTAGACAGGGGGAGCTGCAGGATAAGGCTGCGTGCTTCAGCTGTACATGAAACATTTCCAGGAAAAGGTATACAACGGGCCTTAACTGCCTTTTTTTTCCCCTTTGGATTATGGTTCCCTTTTTTATAGACAGGCACCATTTTTACAGTAAAAAAAAAAAAAAAAAAAAGAATTCTATCAATAAATTTATATATAATTAAATATAAATATATAAATATAAAAATTTATAAAAACAAATAAAAAAAATATAAAAATTTTTTTTTTTTAAAATTTTTAAATAAATAAAACCACACCAAAACATATATTGGATATAAAAACTTTTTTTAGACCCCGGAAAATGGAGCCTTCCTTTTACAAAAGCTATTTCATACAACTGAACAACAAAAGAAGTCATTAAACCATCAGTTCACCTATAACGGTGGATGCATCTTGGTCATGCTCTGAAACTTAAAGCTTAAATTTTTAGGAAAAAATGGGGCGAGGGAGGAGGTTGCCTGTGATTTTTTTGGGTTTGAACTTCTCTTTACACTTTTTTAAAACAAAATCAGTCTTTGCAAGCAAACGTATGACTGATTTAAATATAAACAAAAATTTAAAACGGTTTTTCCCGGTTGATCTAAATTATACTTAAATGGGACCAGAATGGGAAAAGATAGAAGGGAAATAAAAAAAAAAAAAAAAAGATACTTAAACCCCTTGCCCCCCACCCTGCCCCTGCGAACTCCCCAGAACCTTCACTTCACTTCCCGTTTTCTTCCTAACACAGGGGAAAGGTTTTATCTTCATTTACTCACTATTGGACGACATTGACCCTGGTTTGAAAACAAAACTCAGAAGTAAAGAGGAGCGGATCCAGGGAGGTGTTGAGCTGTGGGAAATAAGTAACTAAGTAGGTATTTTTATTTCCTCTATTTTCTCCACTCCTGGCTCATGTAAATATGATTATATTCAAAAAGGAAAACAAAAATCTCCAAAGGCAATATCCCAAAAAGTAACACAAAAGGGAAAAAGATATTTCAATAAAACAAAAACTTTTACCCTTTTAAAACCTTTAAAAAAATTAGAACCAAAAGTGGAACTCACCAACCAGTCATGTTAAACGTACATTGTGATATTCTTCTTTTTCAGTAACAAATATAATCCTTATTCAGGAATTTATGTGTATCCCAGCTGGGAAAAAACAAGGGTTTTCTTTAAACATCCAGGAATTCCCATCCCAAAACCCAAAAAAAACCCCCATAACAAACCTTTTGGGGGGAATTTGCCTGAAAAAGGACGGGCCCACACAACTTCAAAACCTTTTTCAAAAACCCAATTTTTATCCCCAATAATCTCACCCATGTTTTAGGCTAGGGTTTTAAACCAGATGCGTTTCGCTCAGAACTCCTCAGTGGGTAGCAAAAGAATACTGTATTGACAACAGTTATGTAATAGTGTAATAGTAATATATTCTCTGGGATAGTTCGCTAGTGTGTTCACAGGGAATTATTACCCTCTCCAATGTTCCCAGCTGGGATACATACAACTTCGTGAATAAGGATTATATATGTTACTGGAAAAAGAAGAAAATCAGGATGTACGTATACCCATGGCTGGTGGGCGAGTCCCACTTTGGGTTCTAATAATTTTAAGGATATATAAGTAAAAATTAGGTTTTATTGACATATCTTTTTTCCCCTAATTATATTCAACTGGACAACCCCTTTAAGATATTCTTGCATGTTCCAGTTAGCATGATTGTTACAAAATGTTGGTTTAAATAAAGAAAGAGCACCTTTTCAAGCCATTGAACAGTCAACCCCCCCTTTTTCCCATAACTATTTAGGAAAACTCGAATGCAGTTAACAAGGTCACCTTTGAAATTTAAATCTGAGTCTAGCCAGATTATTACTTTACACTGAATTATGCAGAAACTGGTATTTTAGAGCATGTTAATAGGAAACAAGGAAAAAAAAATATCAATACTATTCCATAGGAAAATAGTAATTTGAATAGGTAGCATTACATTTCAATATACCACAACTGGTGTCTGCATCTCAACAAAAGACACTAAGGACTCACCCCCACAGCAAAGGACAAATACCGGTCGGTTTATCTGGCCGGTATTTGTCCTGTTTTAGTACCGTCCCCACGGCCGCCGGGGTACGGCTTTTCTCCGCGATGAGCGGAGAAAAGCCCTCCCCATTCCCATCGATATGTTAATATTCCGTCCAAAAACCAGACGGAAGAATGAACATGTTCAATGTTTTTCGGGCAGTGGAGACTGCTGCATGGGTTTTGCAAAACCGCAAACCGTCTGAAAAACCGGCACCGTGGGGACATGCCCTAAAAATGCCATATTTCAACAGATGTTGTAATATGTGCCAGACCTCATAATTAGTATATTGTCTTCACTTTTTAGGCATCAAATTAAATTACTTGCTCCAGATACCAAACTATAGTAATTACTGTAGGTAGAAAAGCCATGACTTCACATCTGGAAAGTGGTAGCGTCACCTGGGATGGCAGTAAATGTAACACTACACGTGTTTCATTTATTAGCACAAAAGCATGTGTTTAGTTCCATGTTGCATTTAACAGGGAACGGTGAAAAATGAATTCACATAGTAATAACCTTGAAAAAAGTATTCAAGTTTGCAACAGCCACTTCAGGTGTCTGAAGTGGAAATGACTCGCTAGTGGATTTCAAAGCCTGGCAAACTGTAATTTAGGGTCGCAGTGTTCAGTGTGAGCTCCGACGTTACAGCTGAGAACTTAAAGCAAACTTAAAATACGGTACTAACATTAAAATCAAAAAATATGCAAAATATATTAAGAGGTCCGGTCCCTCCAAAGCAATAACTCATAGTAAAAGCCTTGAATTCTGATTTTCTTGATATCTTACATTATTTTTCACCTCATTTTCTATGGATGATAGAAACTTCCATACAATGAAACATTCACCATAAGAACAAAGAAGAGGGTATTGTTTTCCCACTAAAGAGCAGACATGCTTTAGCAAGTTCACTGAGCACTTCTGATGAAGTCATTTGTAATGCCTTTGGCACTAATGACCTACAAAAAACACAGATTTAAAAAGTGCTAGAAATATCCTGCCACTCTAGTATACATAAACCCTCTGCTGGAGGGACCACACCTTATTCTCTTAAAAAACGAGAAGACAATTCTGATATATACAATTAAGAGGAACAAAAGAATAGAGCTGACATTCTTCACTCTCACAGCAAACCCCTAACATAACTGGTGTCTAAATGAACAATCAGCATCCTCAGAAAAGACATCTCTTTCCGGGTATTCTCAAAAATAATCTGGGGTCATCTGATTGGCAACGGAGGCAATTCGGAGCCATGACCATGGCAAGATTGTTGACGTCCATCTTTGTTGTGCCCACATTGGAAGGTTGAGAGAAAATCTGTTTCAGAAATAGAATGAAAAAAAGACATCAGTTATTACATTGTTTTTTTAAATTTAAAGTGCCACTATCTGGAGAGGCTGCACATTGTATCTGCATCTAGCTAAAAAGAGCATTTGAGAAAAGCCTTGGGGGAAACCCCCTTTTTTAAGGAGGACCTTGACAGCTAAGAATTCAGGTGATACCTTTTAGAGGATGAGTATATTTTATGGTGAGCTCTTGAGGGCACTGGCTCTCTTCATCACACATGAGGTTATACAAGAAACTACTGTGTGTCCCCGAAAATAAGACACCCCCGAAAGTAAGACATAGCAGTGATGTTGTTGAATTCCCTAATATAAGGCAATCCCGAAAATAAGACTAGCAAAAAATTTTTTGCTGAAAGCTCCCCTACACGGGCCTTCCCATGGGGGGGCAGAGAAAAAGGGTGGGGGGAGGAGGACGGGTGTTCCCAACCCCCGCCCTCCGAGAAACGCCCGGGGACATATTGTTGGGCACCTGGTGTTAAGGACCTGTGCGGGGAGGTCATGTACGTGCACCACGGTCCCAACACCCAGACGGGAGACCAGTGTCAAAATTTGGGGGGGAGGAGGGGGGGGGGGGGGAGAACAGAGCAATGACACCCCCCAAAGATCTTACAGGATGGTAAGAGGAGCGGGAACTTCAATTTCCCCAAAAGCCCCCAGCATGCCACTTTCCCACCCTTTTTGAGATAAGTCACTGCGCTGCCATAAAATGTCCTTACATAAACCCTAGGGTTTGTGATCAAACCCTTTTAAAAAATATATAAAATATATTATATATTAAAATATAATATATATAAATATTATAATTATAGATACACACCACACATTTAAAGCGCTATAATTTTTTTTCTGGTAAAAAAACCCCCCTGAAAAATAAGAACTAGCACCCTTTTGGGGAAAAAAATTAAAAAACCTGTCTTTTTTTGGGGGGAAACAGGGTAATAACAAAGAAATTTCTTTTTGTCTTTGCTTTTTTTAAAATGTCTTAATTTTTTAAAGAAGTTTTTAAACCCAAATTCCCTTTTTGTGTATAAAAAGTCGTGAATGTTCAGTTTTTTTATATAACCCCCAGAAGACAAAAAAGTATTGCCCTCGATACCCCTCTAAAAATATACCATTGGCCTCAAAAGGTATCTCCTGTTTTTTTGCTCTTTATGCTTTCTGGCTAACACAAAATAAAAATTTACGGGAGCAATTTTAGAAATCCTTGCCCCCCTCTAACAGTTCTTTAGCATCTTCTCTTTTAACTCGATGTTGTACTGTTCCTCTGTTGTTCCTTCTTACGTATAACTGAATCAGCCAAATAAGTGCTACCATTCCAGATATCGGAGAGTTGTGTCCCTGCCCACTGATTGGATAATGTCAGACTGTGAAGGGCCACATTGCCAATTTGCAACACCCAGCTGACAGTTTCATTAATACATTTTTAGGAGGAATAACAGAGGAAAAGCACAACGACTTATAGGAGAAGATGCTCCAGAATTGTTATGTCACAAAGAACACAAGTAGTTACTTAAATAATTAATAATAATCTTAGTGAAGCAGCATTGCTAGGAAACATCACACGAAGGCTCACTGCCAGATCCTTTCCTTGCAATGCTCTTCCCAAATGTGAATGTGTTCAACCAAAAAGGACAATATACATCTCATGACACAGCCACCAACCATGATCTAATTTTGTCTTTGTGTGTCATCCCTAATGCCAATGACTATGCCCTTGGAGGGAAAAAACTAAAAAAAAGGAAGGAATCCATACCCGCTAAAAGAGGGTTTTCCCCCCAAAAGGGGAAAAAAAAGTATTCAACCTATATACGCTATTCTGTATAATCTAATCTGCTTTACTCCTCTTTTTTTAATACATTTTAATTAAAAATTTTTCCAAATTTAAATTTAAAGGAAAAAAACCTTTTTTTCGACATCTGTAAACTTGTACATGTGACATAATCAACCATTTTCAGTGTATTTCAGGTTGTGTTTTAGAGTAGACATTTATTTACTTTACAGATCATAACACATACGGTACTCTTTTTTGTTTTTATTTTTCTGATTGTAGATTTTTTTTTTTATACAGAACTATGGGGGCACCAACTTTTTTTTTTTTGGGGGCCTTAAAAACTGCTTTTAAGAGAATTTATATTAGATGATTTACAGCTAACTCATGGGCTATAGAAGATGACTCGTTGATGTCTATGGCAGATTGTTTTGGGCATGCTCTACAACCTCTGTAGGGAGGGAGGAGATGAGCTATGTTTTTTTTCCCCATTTTTAATAATGTTATTTAGTTGGTTTTCTTTTCCCTTAGTTAATGGGGAAAAACTGTTCAAAAGTATGCTACAAAAAAATACAGTCCCTACGTCATTTTTAAAATTTTTAACCACCTTCGACGCGTCCAGCACGTAGCTCCTAAGGAAGCCAGTCCATGGCCTTGGGGGGTATAATAGGCTGTCTGCCACAATTTTCCCTCATTGATCATGGGTTAAAGGGGGAATTTACAGGTTTTAAAAACTGGCGTTTGAAACGTTTGGGGGGGAAAAATATTTTTGGTGGACAAATGGCCCATGGTGAATACATGGAAAAGCAAGCACCACAAAGCCATTGATGAGAGAGTTAACCAACCATAAGGTTCGTGAGAGTGGGGCCAACAAAATGGGCAGGGTCACTGCCAAAATGAACCAAGGGGCTACCAGCAATGGGTCTAAAACAACAGTTCAGCGAAACCTTCCGTGTATAGGGCTTTGAAGCAGATGAATGGTCAGAACACTCCTACTGACAATGTTACAATGGCAGAAAAAGCTTAAATTTTCATGGCAGTATCCAAATTGGACCTCTGGTAATTTGCAAAAGGAATGGATGGATGGGGTCTCAAATGAGAACCTTCCAACAATAAACACTCTGCAACCATTGGTGGAAGAACACGAGCTGGTGGTGGCAGCATTATGGTTTGACAAATGTTTTCATGGCATCTTCTATGCCCACTCATCCATAGGGAAGGTATTCTCATCCAATATGGGTATAAATCTATCCTTGTAGATTACACCTATATATACGGATTGGTTCTCTGGGGCAGATGGAATCTTCCAGCATATCACATGGCTAGAAATGTTCAGCATTGATTGGGAGAGCATGACCAAGACTTCCAAGTACTGCCTTAGCTTTAATTCTGCAGACTTATACCCAACTGAGCATCTGTGGGACCACCTCAACGATTGTGTTCACTCCATGGATCCTCCCCCACCACCCTCCAGCAGCTGTGGGATGCACTGCAGTCAGCATACCTGCGAAAACCTCCCAGAACCTTATTAAGTCACTCCCAGCCTGTCTAGCTAATGTGCATACTGCACAGAGCAGTTACTGTGGATATTAGCGAGTGGTCATAATAATACGACTCAACCATGTATTAGAAATAGCTGCCAGAGTAAAAACTACAAGCAGTCAGGATTTTGCATTTGAAAAATATTCCAAACTACATTTTAACATGAAAAAAAGAAAGTTGGTTTAAATAATAGGTCATTTTCTGATGACACAATCACTTTAATTATTTTACACTCATCCAGAGCTGCATTCACAGTTCTGCTGACAGACAATAAGATTGTCAACTGTTTGTAATGACAGACACATCCCTAAAAGCTTAGCTGAGCTCATAAAACACAATGGGAGAATTACTATTTGCAAAACATTACTTCTTATGTAGACAAATATAATTGTACATATGTTTAACACATTGCACAAAGAGTTTCCAAAAAACATCTGCATATATATCAGGTGAGCTGTGCTACAATATCACAGCCAACAAATCTCTTCCAATAGGTAAAACATTGAATATGCTATTCTTCTGGACCAGACTCTATACTGTACATCAGTGGCAGCTATCTTGCTGAACTATGGGGTCTTAGAATGTAATATGAGTACATACAACGATCTTGTCCGCTGTCCCGATGATTCAGACATTTGAAAGAAAATTTCTGGATGGGCATCATTACTGTATAGCAACGAGTAGTATAATGTTGTACATCTACCCTGTTGTAAATGACTTCTCTACTTATATTACATTTTGTTATTTTTAAAGATTGTAAGTTCCTTTGAAGATCCATGTCTTCTGTGTATAAAAATTCTGTAAATTTTCAGTTTGTTGTATAACACGATGGCTGAAGAAGGGAGCTAGTACTCTCGAAAGCTCACCATCAAATATACTCAGTTAGCCTCTAAAAGGTATAGCCTGATTTCTTCATTCTTCTACATGTATAGCAACTAGTCTTCATAACAACAAGCAATTTTTAGTCCACAGCGGCATGAACTGTATTATGCATTCCTGTTGTGTTTAGGAGCGTTAGGTAGAAATACATAGGAAAAAGGCAAAATGGAGACTAGCTGGCACTACTGCAGTAACATACCTGGAGGAAGTGGATGAGGTAACACAGCACCAGCCTGTTGAGTTCAGGAAGCTGCTGCACAACGGACACTGCCGCGTCGGGATTTTCATAGTTACTAATGCACTGCTTGTAGAACTGCTGTGGGATAAGTGGCTCTTCCAGTTCACGATACCAAAGCTTCAAGAGGGATGCTAAAAAAAAAGTACAAAATTACTAACATGCTGCGACGACCCAAGACATTTTCTGCAGTCAGAAGCAAGTAGCGGCCAGATATCGCATATACGCATACGTGTGAGAGGGTGCTAATATTTATTTAATATAAGTCTTTATGGAGCAAATTATTTTTCCAAGATAGGAGATGCAGAGCAGAATAATGATTCACTGGAAGCCATCTAACATGAATCAGCCAGCACAGAAAAATAAGATGAAAAGATGCTAACACTATATTTAACCACACCTTTATCATGATCAGTGAATTTCTGACTGCAGTCCACATAAACAGTCAGGTATCTATCCAAGTCTATCTATTTCAATCATAATGTGTCAACTAGATTTAATGCTTTGTGAGTCAGACTCCACATAAGTCTATATTTTGACTATAGCTGTAATACTTCCTTACCTTATGCTAATGTGTTCTCAAGGCAGTGATACCAGTTAATTGTATACACTTTAACTTACTCATCATACCATAGAGTGGTAAATATACGGGGTTGGTTTCAGCACACTGCTGTAACTAGGATTACTGAATAAAATTTAAGTCCAGCGTATTCATAGCACAAATTCCTGAGACTACTGTGAACATTCTCCATTTGCCATTTACACCGCTCATGCACAAGGAATGGCTACTTGTCAACACCATCTTATGTGTCGATATAAGAATGTACTTAATAACAGCTAGCCTCAATGCAAGCATCAAAGAAGATCGGCATTTGCTGACCTCATGGCATCAACTATTCATTCCATACTATAGAAGCTGTAAGAAGTACAACTGCTAATAACAGAATAATGCTACAAATGCTATACAGGTGCACTTCATAGCTTGTTCTCAGGGGGGTCTGCTGTGTTAGTAGACCTACTTCGCCCGGTCAGAGACGGAACAATAAGTGTCTGTCCACACGGCACATGGTTTATTGGTCGGGTTTGGAAACGGTCTGAAAATCAACAACAAACCATCCCCAAAAGAAAATCAGGTCAGTAGCCTAAACTGATTGGATTTTCAACCGGATGGACTTTCAGCCGCCGGCATTCCGAAACACTTGGTCATGCATGATCTTCCGCCCAGTTTTCGGGCAGAAAATGTGCAATTCAATGGTTATGGATGACGGACGAATCTTCAAACCGTGGACAGAACTGTCCCCCATTGAAAGACGATAAAGTACCGGCCAGATTCTTAAACAGAATCTGACCAGCATTTTACATATGCCGCATGGACGTACCCTAAGAGATCAACAAAATGACAATATACTAAAAGGCATCATAAAAGTAATCACATATTCAAGTCCTTTAGGCAGACTAAAAATTAAAGTAAAAAGAAAAAAAACTGTTACATAAAAGTATAAACAAAAAATAAGCTTGATCCCATGTATTTATCACACACAGTGATTGCCATACAAAAGTAACCAATGCCAGAATTACTCTATGGGGGGTCACATTGCCTCACAAACAACAGGTATGAGAAAGGGATTAAAAAGTCACATATGCCCCCAATAAAAACAGCAGCTTAACCTGCAAAAGAACAAAGAGCCAAATGTATGAACCTGTTTAGGTCTAAAACGCACTTTTTTGCCCATTGGTTACTATGGGAAAAAGAGTGAGTTTTAGACCTAAACAGTTTCATACATATGGCCCAATGTCCTTGCAAAGGTCCATTAACAGAAAAATAAAAAAAGTTTATGGGTCTCAGAATACGGAGGTACAAAGTCAATTAAAAAAATGTTGAACAACATAAATTTGTTATTACTGAAATTGCAATGTCCTGCAGAAAAAAGAGGCTATTAACGCCACAAAGAATAATCACTGAAAAAATCAAAATATGGAGTACTCGGAGTTTGGAAACTCAAAATCACTGTAAATATACTACAAAACTCCCTATCTAAAATATAACCTTTATTGTTATCTCTTTAAAATACATAAACTAAAAACCTTTCATGCAGCTTCAATCGCCACTACAGATGTAATATGGGAGTAGTGTAATATATGACCCTATCAAGGCCCTACACTGAACCTAACTCAGGGCAGGGTGGTCGTCCCGAAAGGGTCGGCCCCACCATAGAGGGCTTACCCTATTATTCTTCTATTCAGTCCCTTTTCACAGTATACATCAGATAGATATACATGGGGAATCACAAAACCAGTCATATATATATATGTTCAATCTAAGTCGCCGAACCAAGTCACTAATCCACTGCTTCCAAAAAAATATCATTAGTTAACAAGGGTCAGATAACATACTCAAAAACAACAGGATGGTCATAAATATGTATGCACTCAATATCTCAGTGACCCTATATACCGCAAGTCAGGTGTAGGATACCACATGGGTCACACAGAATTAGATCCAGCCTTAGTCTGATATTACCTGGACTTTCTAATTACCTGGTATCAAGACATGGAGCAACAATATGGCTGTTTCCCCTATCTGGGATTAACAATACTCCCCTGATGAACCCTGGAGTATGTAACAGGGAGAAACGCGTCGGGAATATAAGGGTCTTCTGTGACATCAGTGAAGGTTGTATATATTATCATTTGTATGTGTGATTTATATCCAATGTGGAAATTAGAAAGTCCAGGTAATATCAAACTAAGGCTGGATCTAATTCCGTGTGACCCATGTGGTATCCTACACCTGACTTGCGGTATTTAGGGTCACTGAGCTATTGAGTGCATACATATTTATGACCATCCTGTTGTTTTTGAGTATGTTATCTGACCCTTGTTAACTAATGCTATTTTTCTGGGAGTAGTGGATTAGTGACTTGGTTCGGCGACTTAGATTGAACATATACACTCACCGGCCACTTTATTAGGTACACCTGTCCAACTGCTCGTTAACACTTAATTTCTAATCAGCCAATCACATGGCGGCAACTCAGTGCATTTAGGCATGTAGACATGGTCAAGACAATCTCCTGCAGTTCAAACCGAGCATCAGTATGTGGAAGAAAGGTAGATTTGAGTGCCTTTGAACGTGGCATGGTTGTTGGTGCCAGAAGGGCTGGTCTGAGTATTTCAGAAACTGCTGATCTCCTGGGATTTTCACGCACAACCATCTCTAGGGTTTACAGAGAATGGTCCGAAAAAGAAAAAACATCCAGTGAGCGCAGTCCTGTGGGCGGAAATGCCTTGTTGATGCAGCAAGGGTCAAGGAGAACTGGGCAGACTGGTTCGAGCTGATAGAAAGGCAACAGTGACTCAAATAGCCACCCGTTACAACCAAGGTAGGCAGAAGAGCATCTCTGAACGCACAGTACGGCGAACTTTGAGGCAGATGGGCTACAGCAGCAGAAGACCACACCGGGTGCCACTCCTTTCAGCTAAGAACAGGAAACCGAGGCTCCAATTTGCCCAAGCTCATTGAAATTGGACAGTAGAAGATTGGAAAAACGTTGCCTGGTCTGATGAGTCTCGATTTCTGCTGCGACATTCGGATGGTAGGGTCAGAATTTGGCGTCAACAACATGAAAGCATGGATCCATCCTGCCTTGTATCAACGGTTCAGGCTGGTGGTGGTGGTGTCATGGTGTGGGGAATATTTTCTTGGCACTCTTTGGGCCTCTTGGCACCAATTGAGCATCGTTGCAACACCTTGTTTGAATCTATGCCACGAAGAATTGAGGCAGTTCTGAAGGCAAAAGGGGGTCCAACCCGTTACTAGCATGGTGTACCTAATAAAGTGGCCAGTGAGTGTATATATGACTGGTTCTGTGATTCCCCATGTATATCTATCTGATGTATACTGTGAAAAGGGACTGAATAGAAGAATAATAGGGTAAGCCCTCTATGGTGGGGCCGACCCTTTCGGGACGACCACCCTGCCCTGAGTTAGGTTCAGTGTAGGGCCTTTATAGGGTCATATATTACACTACTCCCATATTACATCTGTAGTGGCGATTGAAGCTGCATGAAAGGTTTTTAATTTATGTATTTTAAAGAGATATTAACGCCACACCATTAACTATGTAAAAACATGAAACCCCGAAAACAGTGATTTTAGTTTTTTTAAATAATATATTTAAAAAAAACTAAATCACTGTTTTCGGGGTTTCATTTTGGTACTAAAAAAAATAAAAATCCTCCTGCAAAGAACAAACTGTCATGTGGCTTTGTGGGCAGATTTTTTTTTTAAATGGCTTCTTGAAAGACAGAGATAAAAAAAAAAAACGAATGCCATCCCATCCCTAATAACTGCTAAGAGAAAACAGTTTGTAAAATAAAAAAACTGCCAAAATACAGCATCCAAAATATGTTTCACTATTAAAATCTATGAACATGGGAACATTTCTCCACCTAAAAAAAAAACAGCCCCACCATTAGGGCAGTAATGAAGAGCTTGTTCCTTTGACATTTTGATTATGGAAGACATGGTGGTTTTACTGAACGGTTTAGTTGTCCAACTAAAGCTTTTGAAAAGTTCTGAGAAGATCGACCATCACTCAAACCCTGAAAAATGAAAACAAAATAATTGTGCTACAAGGAAGGATGTATTTACCAGGAACCGTGGGGTCAGCGAGATTGTCTGGAATTCGCCACTGTTCTACCTGCAGCTTCAGTGCATTCACTTCATCAATATCACCTGGGACTCTACAATCAAGTTATAAGAAAGACATTATTATTAATACATAAATCCCAAACCACTTCTCTGCATTACAGTAACATACATGTTGTGCACATAGTTCACCAAGCAATACAGTTGCAGGATATGTAGTAGGACACATTCGTATGACAACATCTTGGCCACTATTAGGCTATGTTCACACGGTGTAAATGCGGCGCGTACAGTACAGCCGCAATTACGGCGTGTGATTTGGGAGTTGTGCGGGAGTGCCGGAAGCCCGCCGGCCATATTGACATGCATTACTCGCTGCGCGTATTCGCCGCAAGTAATTTACCTGTCACTTATCTCCCCGCTCGTACAATATGATCATATTGTACGCGGGGAGAGAAGGGGTAATCCATAGTTCTCTATGAGAACTATGGATTACTGTAATTTCAGCGCGCATCTCGCTCGTATTAGAGCGCAAATACGACGCAAAATGCGCACCGAAATTTGCCCGTGTGAACATACCCTTAAGATCAGTATTTGTAAACTAAAACCATGGAAATTACAGAATGAAAACATTTAATGGAGAGATTTGCACCTTATTTTTGTTTTGCACCTACTTTGGGTTTTGGTTTACAAATGTTATTCTAAATAGCTCTATGTGAAAATGGCCGAAGTGTGAAACACACCTGAATATTCCTTCTGTCCTTTCTCCTCCCAGTGATAACACTTGCTGTGAGAGCTGAGTCTGTACCCAAGGCAGCCGACGGTCAGGATACACTTCTCTTTGCCTTTCCATAATCTCCTCCAGAGAGCTCCCAAACAGAGAGGGGGTGAGGATGGCTTGTCGGGCTTGCTCAATTTCCTCCAGTGTTGGCTTTCTCAAACCCTGGCACAATAATAAAAATGTGAACTGAAAAAAAATATAGTTTTAACAATATCTCCTTGCTGGTATAGTGACCACAATGAATAACAACATAAGCAGATACAATAAACACATAGAAGTATTAGGCCTCGTTCACACGGCTTATTTTGCCGCGGATTGGCGCCATACTCCGCGCCGGATGTGCGCTTCAGTACGGCGCCAATCCGTCGGAGTCATTAGGGTAATCCACTGCTCTCATAGAGAACAGTGGATTCCGTCGCCCCTCCCCGCTCGGCGAATCCGCCGGGCAGGGAGAAAGTGACATGAACATTATTTACGGCGCGGAGGCGCCGTAAACAATGCATTGTCTATGGGGCCGGGAGCGGCGCCCCCGCCGCGCTCTGGTCCCGCCCCCGTCCCGCCCCTTATTCATGGCGGATTTGTGAGCTCAATACAGCTCACAAATCCGTCGGGAATAAGCCGTGTGAACACGGCCTTAGAACCTAATCCTGGCATATATAAAAGTAACCTGTCAGATCATTTTTTCTACCCTGAGAGCAGCATATGATAGAGGAGAGAAGCTGAGCTCTGTGATATATAGGGTTATATGATAGAGGAGAGAAGCTGAGCTCTGTGATATATAGGGTTATATGATAGAGGAGAGAAGCTGAGCTCTGTGATATATCGGGTTATATGATAGAGGAGAGAAGCTGAGCTCTGTGATATATAGGGTTATATGATAGAGGAGAGAAGCTGAGCTCTGTGATATATAGGGTTATATGATAGAGGAGAGAAGCTGAGCTCAGTGATATATAGGGTTATATGATAGAGGAGCTGAGCTCTGTGATATATAGGGTTATATTATAGATGAGAGAAGCTGAGCTCTGTGATATATAGGGTTATATGATAGAGGAGCTGAGCTCTGTGATATATGGTATATGATAAGATGAGCTCTGTGATGTATAGGGTTATATGATAGAGGAGAGGAGCTGAGCTCTGTGATGTATAGGGTTATATGATAGAGGAGAGAAGCTGAGCTCTGTGATGTATAGGGTTATATGATAGAGGAGAGAAGCTGAGCTCTTTGATATATAGGGTTATATGATAGAGGAGAGGAGCTGAGCTCTGTGATATATAGGGTTATATGATAGAGGAGCTGAGCTCTGTGATATATAGGGTTATATGATAGAGGAGATGAGCTCTGGGATATATAGGGTTATATGATAGAGGGAGAGAAGCTGAGCTCTGTGATATATAGGGTTATATGATAGAGGAGCTGAGCTCTGTGATATATAGGGTTATATGATAGAGGAGAGAAGCTGAGCCCTGTGATACCTAGGGCTGTATGATAGAGGAGAAAAGCTGAGCTCTGTGATATATAGGGTTAAATGATAGAGGGAGAAAAGCTGAGCTCTGTGATATATAGGGTTATATGATAGAGGGAGAGGAGCTGAGCTCTGTGATATATAGGTTTATATGATAGAGGAGCTGAGCTCTGTGATATATAGGGTTATATGATAGAGGAGATGAGCTCTGTGATATATAGGGTTATATGATAGAGGGAGAGAAGAGATGAGCTCTGTGATATATAGGGTTATATGAAAGCCGGAGCGAAGCTGCGCTCTGTGATATATAGGATTATATGATAGAGGGAGAGGAGCTGAGCTCTGTGATATATAGGGTTATATGATAGGAGAGAGAAGTCGAGCTCTGTGAGGAGCTGAGCTCTGTAATATATAGAGTTATATGATAGAGGAGAGGAGCTGAGCTCTTTGATATATAGTTTAATATTATAGAGGATAAAATTTGAGCTCTTTAATATATAGATTTATATGTTAGAGGGAGGAGCTGAGCTCTGTGATATATTGGGTTATATGATAGAGGAGAGAAGCTGAGCTCTGTGATATATAGATTTATATGATAGAGGGAGAGGAGCTGAGCTCTGTGATATATAGGGTTATATGATAGAGGAGAGGAGCTGAGCTCTGTGATATATAGGATTATATGATAGAGGGAGAGGAGCTGACCAATGTGATATATAGGATTATATGATAGAGGGAGAGGAGTTGAGCTCTGTGATATATAGTTTTATATGATAGAGGGAGAGAGCTGAGCTCTGTGATATATTGGGTTATATGATAGAGGAGAGAAGCTGAGTACGGGTGATATATAGTTATATGATAGAGGAAGAGCTGAGCTCTGTGATATATAGGTTATATGATAGAGGAGAGGAGCGACTCTGTGATATATAGGTTATATGATAGGGGAGAGAAGCTGGCTCTGTGATATATAGGGTTATATGATAGAGGGAGAGGAGCTGAGCTCTGTGATATATTGGGTTTTTATGATAGAGGAGAGAAGCTGAGCTCGTGATATTTAGATTTATATGATAGAGGGAGAGGAGCTGAGCCTGTGATATATAGGTTATATGATAGAGGAGAGAAGCTGAGCTCTTTTGATATATAGGTTATATGATAGACGGAGAGAAGCTGAGCTCTGTAAATATATAGGATTATATGATAGAGGAGAGAAACTGACTCTGTGATATATTGGGTTTATATGATAGAGAGAAGCTGAGCCTGTGATATATAGGGTTATATGATAGAGGGAGAGAAGCTGAGCTCTGTGATATATACAATTATATGATAGAGGAGAGAACTGAGCTCTGTGAATATAGGGTTATATGATAGAGGATAGAAGCTGAGCTCTGTGATATATAGGTTAATGATAGACGGAGAGAAGCTGAGCTCTGTGATATATAGGATTATATGATAGAGGGAGAGAGCTGAGCTCGTGATATATTGGGTTATATGATAGAGGAGAGAAGCTGAGCTCTGTGATATATAGAGTTATATGATAGAGGAGAGAGGAGCTGTACAGAAAACATAATAAAAAAAATCTACAATCAGAAAATGTAAATAGCTAACAAGAAAAGAATATGTATTAAATATATCATCTGGTTTTACTTAGTAAAACAATTTACTGGTGACACACCTCTTTAATACAGCTTCCTGAGGCTTCTATTTTATTATAGTTTGGTTTCCTGAAGTTGCTGTGGTTTCCATTTTCCTATGTTATTGGACCCACAAGCAGCAATGGTGAGCACAACCTATGTAACTATGCTTCATTTGCCACAATTGTCACCTTCAGGGGTGAAAGGTACATGATCCCTTTAATGAAAACCTTAATACGAAACCTGGATACCTTATTTGGAAGAAAAAAAAAATCTATTTTATCTGATTATTAATATTGTATTGCAATGAATGTATTATTTTTCTTCTAATAAGAGGATCCCCCAGCCCAGACCAACTGGAAGTGAATCCTTTACACAACGTTGAAAACACGTATAAGAAGAACAGTGAAGTGAGGACACTGAAGTAATAGCACGTCGAGCTGCACAGGGACTCCACCATCCCCAGCTTTCTAATGTGTGTACATTTTCATTGTCTGGTTTATTTGCTGGTGACAGCAACACTTCTACATTTGGCAGGAAAAGCTGAGAAACGTCCCCCTGCTGTGATTTAATGGCATGTCCTTACATGGGGATGTTAAAATCCACAAAGAAACCCCAAGCAAAATAAATCAAATGAACAAAACCCGCAGCTCATGCAGGAAGCGGAGCCCGGTGAGGTGATGCCAGGAGACCAAGACACATGTCCATCGCTCTGCACTGCACTGGGACACCATTTATATTTACTGAGACTTTTGTGAGCAGAGCAGAAGCCAAACCATTGTTTTCGCATCTAAACAGTATACTTCTTATACACATAAGTGTTACAGGGGTTGATTCAAACTTCACTTACTTGCTGAAAGGTGACCCTAACCTACATCTCCGTATAATGTCTTATACCTGAGCAATTTGATCACTGACCGTAGACCTGCACCGTGGTTAGTGTTGTCATTACCACTGTACAATAAGGGCATGTCCCCACGGCACGGGTTTTCGGCAAGTTTTTCAGGCGGTTTGCGGTTTTGCAGACCGTCTGAAAAATTGGCTGCAAACAAGCACAATGGGCTCCTATGGAAAACCCGTGCAGCAGTCTCCACTGTACGGGTTTTCCGCCCGGCGGAAACCGCCGCCCATCTGAAAAACATTGTGCTTGGACATTCTTCCATCCGGTTTTCGGACGGAATATGTGCATATCAATGTGAAGGGGGAGGGCTCATCGTGGAGAAAAGCCGTCCCCCCCGCGGCCGTGTGCACGGCACACAAACCAGACAAATACCGGTCGGATAAACCGACCGGTATTTGTCCATGCCGTGTAAACGGGTCCTAACAATAGTGTGTACAGGGCAGGGGAGGTTATCCTCCCTATAGGGGTAGAATGGCTTTAATTTGCCACAATAAAGAGTATTTCTCCTTGACACATCCTTGTAAAATATCTGTGCTTATAATTTGTGAAACACTTTAGGCCTCGTTCACACGGCTTATTTGTCCGCGGATTGGCGCCGTACTCCGCGCCGGATTTGCGCTGCAGTACGGCGCCAATCCGTCGGAGTAATTACGGTAACCCACTGCTCTCATAGAGACCAGTGGATTCCGTCGCTCCTCCCCGCTCGGCGAATCCGCCGCAGGGGGAGAAAGTGACATGCACATTATTTACGGCGCGTACACGCCGTAGATAATGCATTGTCTACGGGGCCGGGGAGCGGCGCCCCGCCGCGCTCGGGGGCCCCCCCCGTCCCGCCCCTTATTCACGGCGGATTTGTGAGCCGGATTGCGCTCACAATTCCGTCGGGACTAAGCAGTGTGAACACGGCCTTATAGTAAAATCAGTCCATGTTAATATTCCAAGGGAGATGTATCACCAATTGTTTTACTACTTAAAACAAGACACGGATATATATTCTTTTCTCAGCTGTTTTTATTTTCCAATTGTAGACTTTTACATTCTGTTGTCTGTATATGATTATGGGAGCAGCCTTCTTACTTGAGGTGCTTTTAACAACATTTAGAAAGATGCTTTACAGCAGCTAGGTGGGCCTAATAAAAATGGATTGTCCAAACCACCTCCTCTTTATCACTCTGGTAAGTTACTATATGAAGGGCATAATAGGGCCTAGTATGTACATATATACCATGTATTGAACATATACCTTATTGAACATACATTGTTGATTATACTGACTTTCAGTGGTATATCTTCTATTTTTCCTTGCGCTTATATATTTATGGGTTTCTATCAATATACATCTGCAATTATTGTATGTTACATAGAGTCCATTCAAAATCCTGCTTTTCCCAAATTTGGATGCCTTATTCCTTGGTGTTGTATATATGTATATATTTGTGTATGGTTTATATCTCTGTAAATATTCTTTGTAATTTTTCTTGTATATACACTTATGCTTATTTTCTTTGTTCCACAGTGACTGTTTTGATAAATGTCCTGCATGACCGAAACGTTAATCGTAGTCATGTTATTCTATAATCACATATTGTGGAGCCGGTGAATCCTAAATAAATATTCTCTTTTTTGGCAAGTATATATGAGTGCGGTCGATTGACTTTTATATTGTACATGGTGTATGCACACACCTATTGACCAGCACTCCAGCTATAAGAAATCAGGAGAGTGCCCTCCCATTTGCTATTCTCTATAGAGACCAATTAACAGGACCTCACTTTATGACTTCTATGGAAGAGTTTTCTAGGCATGCTCTGTGACCTGGGAAGAAATCACTGTGCAGGGAGGGAGAGAGGGGGAGCACATCGGTCACTTTTTATTGCCTGTGATGATAATAAGACCACAGAACAGGAAGACTATTATTAGGAAAACTATAAGGGTCCGTCCACAGGGTTTTCAGTCGGATTTACAGATGGTTTTCAAATCTGAAAACCTTCTGTACACCGACTGTCAACCTTTTACATAGCTTAAATAGAAAATCCGTTAAGTAATTCACACTGCGCTGATTTTCTGCCGGATAGTTTTTGACATCGCCGGTGTAACAAAAAAACTTAGAACATGTTCATTCTTCCGCCCGGTTTTCGGGCAGAACATGAACAGTTCAATGTGAAGGGGAGCGGCTGAATTCGCAAACCGCGGACAAAAGCCGCCCCCCTACGTGCCAAAAAGAAAGACAAAATGACGGTCGTACTTTGTCATTGCAGTGTGAACGCATTATTATCAGACTATTATTAGGCTTAGTGGCCAAACTGAAAACTGCAAGATTTTAGGATTTTTTTTTTAAATATTGATAGTGATAAGGAAAATATCCCATTATTGTTTAAAAAATGCCTTTAATCTAAAAAACAGGAGTTGAACAACAGATCATTTTCTGATGACACATTCCCTTTATAAGGGTTCTACCACAAATGAAAAATGTGGCTGAAACTCACAACACAGACTAGAGAGCTGGCCGTGTTTGCGCAGTTACTCGCCAGTCTGTTCTACGAGAGTTCTGATTACAATCGAGCAGTGTGTCCGGCCCATAGAACAGAATGGAGAGCCGTTCACAAGCGTGGCCAGCTCTTCAGTCTGCGCTGTGACTTTCAAGGGCCTGTTCTAGCGGTAGAACCCCTTTAAAAATACAAAAGCACAAGTCTTGCACAATGGTTCAGTGCCACTACATTAACTTTGTGTTTTCACACATAATAATATTTATTGAGAAGTGGTTACATAATCAACGTAGAACCCTAAAATTATACAATACACTCTAGATACACAAAGTTTCTTACCTTCTTTCCTCCAGTTACAGCGACTTTTTGCAGTTTGCGGTAACAGTATTTAGCATAGGTGCTGATGGGAAGACCTGGAATGTGAACAGCAACAGGAATTTTTATGGAACAGTTGCCAAAAGAGAGGCTTCATCAAGCTGTAATTTCAAGTAAAATGAATGACTGATACCCGAACATTTTACCAATAGTCCAAGTAGCAAAAATCTTCACATATTTTACATCATAATGTACCCATCTTGAGAAAAACTTAGCTTTACTGCAGATTGAGGACATGTTCATGCAGGGTGGATTGCTGTAAACTGCAGCAACCTTAAGGGTATGTTCACACGGTGTAATTGCGGCGCGTACAGTCCGCGCCGCAATATGCCGGGTGATTTGGGATTTGCACTGATCAGCGCCCATAGACATTCATTACTTGCGGTGCGTAATCGCCGCGAATAATGCGAGGCGATTTTCGGACCCAAAATGCCATGTGAACATGCCCTAAGGGTCAATTTACATGTGGCAGACTCGTTCCAGAAATCAATTTCTGTAACTGTCCCGTCATCTGAATGGGCCGTGCAGAAAAGCATGTATGCTCCAAAAATGGATTTTTTTGCCATTGACATTTCTGCAACAAATCTACCAAATGTGAATTCAGTCTTACAGCCCTTGTATTTCTTTACAGACAAATAAAAAAAAAAAACCTGTGTACACATGGGGAATACCAAAGCTTGGCTTGTCTGATGTCAAGCCTATTTCAATTATGATGGCAGCAATTATAATAATTTCAATATGATTGGTTTGGGTGATTTCCACATAGTGATCATTACTAATTGTGCTAAGAATTAATTGTATCATATGCAAAGTCATCTCGGTGTAGAGGTTCCTGGGATTGCGTCGATGGAGGCCATCTGACAGCCAGGTACAATTTTTTTTATGACACGAAGTATCTGACTGTTATTAATATTGCATTGTTATGTGATTGTAATGGATGTTTACTGTCCTGAATCTGGAGATGGATTTGGGAGGTGGGCTGGGTTATGTTTTGGGGATAAAAGTTGAAATTTGGTCTTACAATGACATGTACTGTATCCTGTTTGTACTACTTTATATCTGACCAATAAAAAGTTTATGGTTAAAAAACACTCTTACGGTATGTTCACACGGCGTTTCTTAGATGCAGGTTGGGATCTGTGTTTCGGACCCTAAACGGACCCAAACATGCATCTAATAATGTGCAGTGTGATTTCCATTGCTTTCAATGTAAAACTCGCATCAGTGTTCAGACGAGTGATCGCCGATGCTTGTTTACACGTGTCTTTTTGGCCCGTCTCGGATCCGTTCAAAGAACTGATATGTTAATTCTTGATCTGAAAGACGCAGCAGACTCCCAATTTAAAACTATAGGGTACAATCCTGCTGCAGCCAAAACGCATTCAAACATGCACCTGCATGCTGAACGTGTGTTGGATGCGTTTTTGGATACGACTGATGCAGCGCTTTTGGATGCGATTTTCGGATCCAAAAAGCCATGTGAACATGCCCTAAGGGTCAATTTACAGGTGGCAGACACGTTCCAGAAATCAATATCTGTAACTGTCCAGTCATCTGAATGGGCCGTGTAGAAAAGCATGTATTCTCCAAAAATAACTGTTTTTACATAAATGGAATGGATTTTTTCACCAATGACATTTCTGCAACAAGTTTACCAAATGTGAATTCAGTCTTAGGCTATGTTCACATGGGCAAATTTCTACGCGCATTTCATGTCATACTTACGCCCGAGATGTGCACGAGATGAGCGCCGAAATTACGGTAATTGTACACCCGGGGACATAAGTGACGCCCGGGGAGATAAGCGCCGCCCCCACATCGCCGGAGTGCGCGCCGATCAGCGCGACTCCCAAACACCCGGCGTAATTGCAGGGCGTACTGTATGCCCTGCAATTACGCCTTGTGAACATAGCCTTACCGCCCGTGTATTTCTTTACAGACAAGTAAAAAAAACCTGTGTACACATGGCGAATACCACAGCTTGGCTTGTCTGATGTCAAGCCTATTTCAATTATGATGGCAGCAATTATGATAATTTCAATATGATTGGTTTGGGTGATTTCCACATAGCGATCATTACTAATTGTGCTAAGAATGAATTGTATCATATGCAAAATCATAGCGTGTAAACCAGCCTTAGGCCCAACAGCCAAAGTCTACAAATCCGACATTAATCTTGGACAGTTGTATAATATGGTCTTGATGCACCATATGTATCACATACAGAAGGAGTTGTATAGGAAGTGATTTAATTGCTAGACCCCTAAAAACAAGGCTCAATTGTACGCTGCCAATTTACTGTGATAAAGAGGTGGTGCTGTTTGGACGATCCATTTTTATTAGGCCCAATTCATATAATTGTCAGAGGCGGCTCTGTTAAGATGCAGATTCTGTGAAAAATAGCCCATTTTTTCCGTTAGGCCCAGTTCACACGGCTTATTCAAGCCGTAATTGCGAGACGGATTTCGCCCGCAATTACGGCTTGAATAAGGGGCGGAGGCGCAGCTCGCTGGACCCATAGACTTTCATTATAGACGGCGCGCACACGCCGTAAATAATTGACATGTCACTTTCTCCCCACCCGGCGTATTCGCCTCTATGAGAACCATGGATTACCGTAATGGCTGGCACGGATTCCAGCCGTATTGCAGCGCAATACGGCACACAATACGGATGCAATCCGTGCCCAAAATAAGCCGTGTGAACGGCCCCTTAATGTGACTCGCGGCTAGACCAAAACCCACTAATCAAGATGCTGGGCCCTGTTGGTGTCTGTCATGTAAAGGATCAACCAGCACCATCGTTTTTGGTTTTCTGCTCCTATGACTGAACAGAAAAATGGAAATAACAGCACAGGTGTAAATAGGGCCTCAGTAGGCTCCCATAAAAATAAGCTGGTCACTGGGTGTTCCACGATGGCTACCTCAACAATCCTTTCAATTTACTTAACAGCTCTACCACAAGGTATAATGTATGGATAAGTCCACCAGGAACTGGGATAGTCTTCGTTGGTGATCTCCACACCAGCTGCCTAATTGTGGTTCCAAATTAAACACTCTTACGTTATGCTCACACAGTGTTTCTTAGATGCGTGTTTGGATCCGTGTTTCGGACCCTAAAAGGACCCAAACAGGCATCTAATAATGTGCAGTGGTATTTACATTGCTTTCAATGTAAAACACGCAACAGTGTTCAGACGGGTGATCGCCGATGCGTGTTTACGTGCGTCTTTCTGATGAGTTTTTCGGATCCGTTCAAAGAATTGACGTCAATTCTTGATCCGTTCGACGCAGCAGAGACCATGGGCCACATGTATGAAAACTGTCGAGGTCTAACGATGTTGCCATGAAAAACCTCTGTCATTTTTAGAGCACTACATAACTGAGACCTTTTGTTGCTCCAATATTAGCCAACCAATCCAGCATCGCAGCTTCTGAATCATTTTTTCATGAGCACAACTAATGAGTTAGAATTGAGGAGGCGAGGATAGCCTTCTGATTTGTGTTTTGCTATAGTTTTTGGTGAACAAAGATGGAATTTTTCTTAAAGTATCCACGGATGAACAGCATTTCACTTACATGTGGGCCCCTACATTATTTAAATAACCTATTAGTAGGTGCGTTTCTGCTGCAGCAAAAATGTATCCAAACGCACCTACCTGCTGAATGCGTGTTGGATGTGTTTTACGCAGCGCTTTTGAATCCGTTTTTCAGATCGAAAACGTATTGAACACGCCGTGTGAACATCCCCTTACAAGACAAGCACAAATACCAGACACTAACCCTATAGTACAATCAATGACGCAGCAGGAATGTGCACAGATCAGATAAATGTGCACATAACAATATTACAGAGAACAACTCTATGGTCAAAAATGGCACCAACAACAGCCCTATAATAACAGAACAGGCAGCGTGACAAGCGGCTTTGTCACAGACCAGTAATTTATTATGATTTGCTGAATAGGTGCGTCAGCTACTGAAATAGATCCTTAAGGAACTGAGCATTGAGATGAGCATTGTAAGTGGATAAAATGAGTCGCTGCATTCCTGGCTTGTGAGGTCACTACTGAACCGCGCGGTAATAATGGGAGAACTGGGACACGGCTCTGTTACCAGCCACCTCAGTGCTCAATCAGGTGGTCTCTGGAAGACGGAAACAGCAAGGAACATTTGCTTTTAATGGCTAGTGTTTGTGGTAACCATAAATACTGCTTCAAAGGCAGCCATGACAACTCCACTAACACAGGATTACATCAAGAAGGCCACACATTTTTCAAGTGTAAATTATACTCAGGACAGTACAAACCATTGTTATCACCTAAGAATGTAGCGCTCTGACTTATTAACCCCTTAGCGCATCTGTACATCCTGAGGGAGTATAAGACGGGCGCAATCGCTGAGCCTGCTTTATACGCGGTAGGTGCCGGCTGTTAATTACAGCTAGGACCTGCTAACGGTGGCCAAGATTGGAGACAGCTCCGATCCGACCCATTTAACCATTTAGATATGTAGTAAATGCAACTGCAGTAACTGAATGATTAGAAAATAGGGTCACAATCGCTTGTGGTCCCCGATAACACCCTCTCATGCAATTGAAAGATACCATTTGGTTGTCATGGCAGCTGGGGGCCTAGTGAAGGCCTTGCATGATTGTACCATTGTAACCAGGCTTGGACCGGCCCACAGGAGAACATGGAAAACCCCTGGAGCGCCCCTGCTGCTTTTTAACTGCATATGCAGCATGGGGTATTTGAGTAAGGGGCCGTTCACACGGCTTAATTCGCTGCGGATTGGCGCCGTACTGCGCGCCGGATTTGCGCTGCAGTACGACGCCAATCCGTCGCAGTAATTACGGTAATCCACCGTTCTCATAGAGAACAGTGGATTCCGTCGCTCCTTCCTGCTCGGCGAATCCGCCGGGCGGGGAGAAAGTGACATGCACATTATCCAGGCGCAATACGCGCCGTGGATAATGCAAGTCTATGGGGCCGGCGGGCAGCGCCCCCGCCCCTTATTCAAGCTGGAATTGCGAGCGCAATCCGGCTCGCAATTCCGGCTTGAATAAGCCGTGTGAACCGGGGCTAAAAGTGGCAAAAAGAAAGAGGCAGAGTAAAAAAGTTATGTACAGTCATGTACAGTAACTGTAGAATCAACGGCACCGGTGGGCTCTAGGCACCCCAGTCCGACACTGGTTATTACACTAGGGTGTAAAAGGAAATCACTGAAATAACTAGCTGTTGTAGTAGATAAAGCACTACATTATTTATTACGTAGTACATATATAGAGATTGCAAATATTTAAAAAATACTAAAAATCCAAAAGAAAACCCTATCCCAAATTATCATGAAAAACTAAACCATGACAAATTTAACCAAAAATAATCAAAAAGTTGCATACACTCCAAATTGGTACCACTAAAAATGAAACCTCGCCCTGCACAAAACAAACCATCACACAGCTCTAATGTTAGGTCCACACAGCGTTTCTGATACGGGTTTTCAATACATAAATTAACATGTTGAAATCAATCCGAAATCTGCATCCAAGAAAGTATCCAAAAACGGATGTGTAATGCGTATTTAGATATGTATTTGATAGGTATTTGGATGCCTTTTGCAGGTGCGTATTTCACTACACTTTCTTTTACATTACTCAAATTTGGACTCTACGCGTATTTTAGGTGCGTAAACGCCTCTAAATACATACCAGAAAGTGTGATAAGTATTTGGATACTTTTTTAGCCTCCAAAAGAGCACCGCATTGTTTCCTATGGGGATTTTACATGTGTAAAACGGATCAAGAATTGACATGTCACTTCTTTGTACACAGCCGGAAAACGCAATACAATTACGTATGTAAAATATGTATCGTGTGAACGACGATGTGACTGGAACTTTGTAAAATACGTAATACATACCAAAATACGTATTTCAAATACATCGTGTGAACATGCAATAAAGATATGTGCAGACGGCATTAAAAACGTATCACAAAGTGTGGTACGTATTTGGATACGTTTTCTGGACTGCAGAAACGTATTCTTATAGTTTCTATTGCCTTTTCAATGCGTTAAAAGGATCAAGAATTCATGTAAATTCTCTGAACGCATCCGCTTTACACAATGCAAAAATGTATGTAAAACATGTATCGTCGTATAGGCGACACGTATTTTGCATTGAAATCAATAATCACACTTGAGTATTGTTAAATATGTATTATGGTCTGTTTTAAGGTACGTATAACATACCCAAATACGTATTTAACAAACGCCGTGTGAACACGCCCTAACAGAGAAATATCACAAGGCATTATGGGAAAGGAGCTGAGAAGCTCAAGCACCCTTTGTTGGATGTAACAAATCCTCAATTTGCTTTTGATCCATTGGGTTTTTGGAAAGCAAAAGAGATATTTAGCCAAGCCAGCATCACCCATCTGTATACAACCGTTTAGGGGTGTTTGCCCCTCATCAGTACAGAGCAGAGCAATGCTGGCTTGGCTGAGTGGGAGGCAATGAGTAGCTCAGAAAGGGAAGATCTCTCTTAGGCTAGGTTCACACGGCTTAAAATGGGCCGTATTTCAGTCCGTAATTACGCGCCGAAGTGCGCCAATTACAGGCTGAAAACGGCCCATTCATTACGGTAATTCACAGTTCTCATAGAGAACTATGGATTACGTCGCCGGGCGGGGAGATAATTGCCATGTCACTTTCTAGCGGCGTATAGGCGCCGCTAGCAGTGATTGTCTATGGGCCGGCGAAGTGCCGGCCCCCCGCTCACTCCCCCGCTCCCACCACGCCCCCATGCACACGGCGTAATTGCGGGGTGAAATTACGCCCCGCAATTACGCCGTGTGAACCTTGCCTTAGGAAGAGGGCCTATATAGGCGTGTGGAGATTTGAAATTGCCTTTTGCACTCCACGAAGCATCTGCATATCACAAGGCATTATGGGAAAGGAGCTGAGAAGCTCAAGTGCCCTAACAGAGAAAAAAATCTAAAAAAAAAGTTATTAGTCTCAGAAAAACATTTTTTTTTTTTTTACAGTTGGGCCGAAATTGGGCTGGACCTTAAGGGGTTAAAGGAAAACAGCGAAAATGGAAGAGAATGTGACGGAAGAGGAGGATAAAATGGTCCTCCATTTGTCTGCAGTTACTGTTCTAGTAATCTGGGTCAATGCAAGGCCTATTTTTCAACTAAAAAGAAATGGAGAAGGAAATTTAAGTTAAATAAGGATTTTTACTTTTTTCAAAACAAAGTCAAGTTAAGAGGTATGTAAAAAGAAAAATGAGTTCCTTTGGACAAGATAGCCTTCTCCTTCCATCTCCTCCAGGGCTTGTACGTGTGAAATAACAACTTTGAGCAATTACGCAGGGTTCTGGTTTCTTAACAACTCTGGCTGTAATGGAGACTTCATAGGATCATCCACTCATCAGTCCAAAGAAAGAGAGTCGTGTTTTCTGCCAAATGACTAAGACTGTTTCAGGAGATTGCGAGCAGTCTGACACACTATTTTTCTCTTGGTTAACCTATTTACTGTACATCAGACCTTATTCCTGTAAACAGTGGAGGCTACTGCAATTATAGGACAAAGTTCAGTCCTGGATATCACACATCAACTGTCAGCACGGACCTCAAATCGTAGGGCCACACTGCGGCCAGCAGATAAAACCATGCCCACATGTGGTGTCTAATAATTGCACAATTTGCTGGAAATAGCAGAGCTATATCTGAAAAATTGTGCGGCCATTGACCACCATCTGGGGGCAACCTTGTGTCCACATACAGTAGCTGCAGCGTGGGACCTTGCCCTTAATGTGCATGTAATTAAAGCACAGAGCTGGTGTGAACAAGCCAAGCTATCCTGCCAAGTACAGAAAATTCCAGAGGGATTTTAGTACACACCCATCATTTATATACAGCACTTATGCATAACCCATATGACAACAATAAATGAGGGCAGCTAAAATGATTGTATTCACGGGCCAGTTATTCAGGTTCAGAGACAGTCTAATCCTATGGAATCCCAGAGTCAGAATTAGTGAACTATCATGAGATCTAATACACATACAGCTTACACCTTAATCAGGTCACCTATGTATTTGTGAAACATGATAAATGCTTGGTGTTTGCCTATATGACCATCACCAGTGAAGGACAGCAGTGTACTTTAATGCCTGCTGTTTGCCTATATGACCATCACCAAGTAAACAGCAGTGTACTTTAATGCTTGCTGTTTGCCTATATGACCATCACCATGTGGACAGCAGTGTACTTTAATGCTTGCTGTTTGCCTATATGACCATCACCAAGTAGACAGCAGTGTACTTTAATGCTTGCTGTTTGCCTATATGACCATCACCAAGTAGACAGCAGTGTACTTTAATGCTTGCTGTTTGCCTATATGACCATCACCATGTGGACAGCAGTGTACTTTAATGATTGCTGTTTGCCTATATGACCATCACCATGTGGACAGCAGTGTACTTTAATGCTTGCTGTTTGCCTATATGACCAACACCTAGTAGACAGCAGTGTACTGTAATGCTTGCTGTTTGCCTATATGACCATCACCATGTGGACAGCAGTGTACTTTACATTTAGTATTTGTCTTCATGAAGTTCTTACCCCATCTGCAGTAGAGATTCTGCTCTGAGCCCCCATCGCAGGTTCTTGTTTTTAGAGTGAAATATAGTGCTACATACAGCGTTCACTTTTCCACTAAAAGATCAGATGCCATTATAAGTCAGTGCACTCAATGCCAGTCAGACCAAAGTCTACCAAATCTACCTAAGCTTTGCCCACTATCTAATATGTTTGGAGCCTTTCTGAATACCATCCAATGGCAAATGCTGAGAGAGAGATGAATCGGGCATGTTGGATTTCAATTTGTTCAATTCATTTTTGGCAGTGACTCAGTCCCTCTCTTGTGGTGGTAGCTATTGGTGGTCTATTAACCCAAGTCTTAAACGTGTGGCATTCCAATCTCTGTCTTTACTGGTCACCGGGGAGATAACCTCTAAGGATTACTCCTTCTCCTCTAAATATATTCAGTACATTCAGGGTCCTAGGTTGTATACAGAGAGCTACATTTTTAGTTTGGAAGTTTTGCTGATGATGGAAGTGTATTTCATTTTTTAGGTATGCGTCACATTTATAAAGTGCACTTTCCAATTTTGTTTATTAAAAAAGTGGTGTGGTTGCCATAAAAATCAGGTAACGCTTTAAACATACATTGAAGCGCTGTTTTGTATTACTTCAGAACACTAAAACCAAGGTCAACAATTATTCCCAAAAATTGAAAAAAATCGAAATAGGTGCATCCCCAACAGCACAAAAAAATCTACTAACGTATTTAACACAATTGTGTCCCTTTGGAACACACATGGAGTCTGCTTCTTTAGCTTTACTTAGATATTTTCTGACCTTACATGTTGATAAAGAAGTCGAGATGGCTAAGAAAGGTAATTATCACAGGAGGAAGCTTAAAACCACAAAGTGCCAACAGCTGCACTTTTCCGTCTAAGGGTCTTGATTGAAAAAAATTATATTATATATATATATATATATTGGTCTCTTTATATATCATATATATTTAAAGAGACCAATATCTACACTACCCTCTATTCATCTAATTCTTTTTTGGCAGGTTCCCTTTGCTTTTTGACTGTCTGAAAAATGTGGCATGCTGTGCAACACTGAGATGAAAACCTGAGGGGCACATCAGGTTAATGTGAGAAACCAAACCGATCTGTAAAATGGATCATAAAGGATCTGTCATGAAGCGTGAAGTTGTGCCTGGGCCCTGAAATTAGAGAAGGCCTAATGACCCCATTTTTAGACAATAGTACTACAAACTATACATTGTAAGTGGGTGGGGGAGTGGGGGTCCTTGGTCTATATTTTGTAATTGGGCCCTGGAGACTCAAGTTCCAAGTTAGATTCATGTGTATGTTCACATGGTGTGTTGAGTCTGTGTGAAAATACATTATTAGATGCGTATTTGGATCTGTCTATCAGACTCTAAACGGACCCAAACATGCATCTAACAAATAGCAATGTGTTTTACACTGCTTGCTATGTAAAACACACATCGGCGTTCAGACCAGTGATCGCCGATGCGTGTTTAATTGCGTCTTTCGGATCCGTTCTAAGAATTGACATGTCAATTCTTGATCCGAAAGATGCAGCAGGAGCCCTATTTAAAACTATTGCCAGGTTTGGCTTACCAAAAGATAAACCAGAGATGTGGATCCTCTGGACCACTGCAAGCGACGGTATAAGCCACGCCAGTAAGTGGAGTATAAGTAGCCCCCGGTTTTCACCAGAGCCCACCACAAAGCGGGATGGATTTGCTGCGGTGGATTGCTACCAGGTCGCTACCACTGACGTGACTTGCTTGTGGTGATGGCCAAGGTGTGGCATGGTACAAAATCATGGAGCAGGCTCGTAGTCGGGGACAGGCAGGAAGGTCGGCACAGGCGGCAAAGGTTCGTGGTTGAGGGATGGAGGCAGAGGGTACAGTACACGGAACAACACTAGATACGTCAGGAACACTTCCTCTCTAGGCACAGGGCACTATCGATTCGGCAAGTATAAAGGGGAAGAGGTAGGACTTAAATAGGATCAGCGCCCGGTGAAAACCAATCACCGGCACGCTGTCCCTTCAAATTGAGATGTAGTACCGCGTGTGCGCTCTAGGGGGCGAGCGCGCACCCGGCCAGCTGCTGGGGTACGGGTGTGCCCGAAACCGACACGGGGTCGCAGGGACACCCATGACAACTATAGGGTGCAGTTCTGCTGCATCCAACACGCATCCAAACACACAGCTATGTTTTTGGATGCAATTTTTGGATAAAAAAAAAAACGCTGTGTAAACCTATCCTAATAGGTTCCCTGTCCTATTAAAGCCCACAGCATGAATAATAACATAAACCCCATAGATCTACAGTTTTTGTTTTTTCTTATACAAGGTTTGACAATTGTCTGTTTCTGTTATCAAAACCTGAGTAACAGAAGCAGTCACATATGATAAGCTGCACAATTGTGAGTCCACATCATGTTGTAGAAGTAATGGGACCACAGGATTACTTAGCATTGCAATGACCTTCATGTGTCACCACTAGTTAAAGGACTAATTTTTATGTGTACATTGTGTTAAGTCACTATAATTGAATGCATGCGGTTACAAGTTAGTCCAAAAACAGCCAGAAAACTACACAAACAACACAGCAGATAGAAGTCCATTCCCAGTCCACAAACCATGCTGGGTGTACATGAGCAGCTCCACACAAAGCCGGCACTAACTGAAATACATCACCCAGGTGTCTGGAGACCGGGTTTTTATGAACTTCTTTTGTATTTACCTTCCTCCTCGTCCACATTTTGCTTCCTCTTTTTCCGGGATTTTGAGTTCTTCTTAGATTTCAGTTCCTGAGCTTCCTGAATCCGTTGATGAACTGCAAACAGAAATCATGAGTTTAGCTCCTGAACTATCATCATGGAAAATGGAACGAGACCTAAATATGGCTATTAACCAAGTGACAACTACATAGTGTGAGGTTAGGGCTGCACAGGAAAGCGCACGTGTCACCTAGTAAAGCCACCTGCAATGTTCGCTTGTCAGATAGTCAACTCCACAGACAACAACCCTGATTGGCAAATGGAGGCACAGAATGGAATGGGTTCAGCCCACATTCAACCTTGGACAAGCTGAAGCAAACTTGCGTGTCCTCCGGTCACTTTCACTACATCTTGGATGTTCCCACAATGATACTTCCTCTTGATCCACATCTGGTAAAATGTGTCGGCCCTAGACTGTGAAAGTCAAAAATAATATTTCACAGGAGCATGCAGCCTCCACTGGATGAAAGAAGATGATTTGATTCTTCTTCTTACTTCTTAACCTTTCTAAGTGCCCTTTACGCTGGCTGATTATTCCAGGAGCCTAAGGGTTTGTTCACACGGAGTTTTCACTCTGTGTTACAAGCGCTTTGTAACAATTAGCAGTGAGATTATCACTGCGGGCTATGACGAACACGCAGCGGCGTTCACATGAGAGATCGCCGCTGCGTGTTTCAAAAGCGCCGCTCGGGTCCTCTTGCAAAGAATTGACATGCAATTCTTCGCAAGACAGACCCTGCTAATTGTTTAGATCCGTCTTGGGGTTCGCTCTGTCGGTCCCCAAGACGGATCTACAAAGCGGTTGTAACACGGAGTGAAAACTCCGTGTGAACAAGCCCTAGGGGTGCTTTCACACAGTGCATTTTTGGTGCATTTTTGATGCATTTTTTGTGCAGGAATGTACAGCATTAATTGCTGTGCATTCCTGCACAAAAAATGCACCAAAAACGCACTGTGTGAAAGCACTCTAAAGACTTTATGATAAGTCATTTGCCTCTTGTTTAAAAGACCTTTCACACAGGCCAGTGCAGGATGCATGGGGGAGGAATGATCGTTCATGCAATCAGTTGTCCTCCAAATAATGTGCACTATTTCAGCAATACATCCCCTGTTTTCAAGAGTGGATGTGCTGTTGGCCAACCAGCACTTGATGCCGGCGTAAAGGATCCAATGAGCCAGGAAATGGAGTTTGTTCATTTGTCAGCTAATCATTGGCTTATTAACACTGGTCAGTGATGGGTGATCAAACATTGTTACTAACCTATGTGCCCACATAAAAGGGCATTTGCGAAAAGTAAGCAAACAAAGCTAACTTGACGCAGCATATTATCATGGGGTTCTTCTGGCATAATGGAAACAGCCTATGCTTGCCTACTGTTCATGAATGGAAGCATTCAGTTCTTTACGGACACAGCACCAGATAGATGTATCTAGAAATCTACTAATATATTAGGCTACAGTTCTGGATAAAATAGACGCTTGTGTTGCTGGAATAGTTAACTCATTACCTAGACAGATTGATACACTGTAACAAATTGAAGCTGCCTAAAGGACCGTGTCGGTCTGAACCGCGTAAGTATCTCATGCATTGGAACAAACTTTTTTAATGGACTATAAATAAAGTTTGGAAGTAATTTTTCTTAAGATGGTGCAGGATAAAAATATTTTTTCACAAACTTGTCTGGAAGAAGGACCAAGTCAAAATAAGATTTCAGCCTCTAAATGAAGACATTTGAGAAAATAAAACACGAAGTATATTAGAAAGTTACATAACTTTTCTTCATACAGTGATAAAGCTTTAGCTATATGAAACTGCTGCCATTGTTGCTCTGATGCTGTGCTTGTGGGGTGGTGCAGGCCAGAGCCGGGGGGCTAGGCCTGGCAGCAGTGGTGCTTCGGACCACTGGGTTGTGCCCCTTGCTTGTGTGGTTATTGCTGCAGCGGTGGCCGCCATGCTGTGCTATATCCATTAGTGTAGGGACCCACTTTAAAGAGGTCACCGTGAAGTGGCAAGTTGGCCTATACCGTTTGATCAAAAAGTATACTAAGAACCTCCTGTTCATTATTATAATTTTTGCAAGAAGCATTAGATCAACATATATTTTGAGGATGTGCGGTCCATGCCTCTCTCCCCTTTTGTTTATATGAAACTGAACAAACCCTTTAAAATGTTGTGTGCAAATATTCAATTGGTCTTCTCCAGTGGTTCGCAACCTGTGATGCGCCCCCTAGTTGGTGAGGCATTTTCATAGTAGTGATCATAAACTGCACAGCCCTTTCTATGACTGCAGTAATCTCTGGTTTAGGAATATAAGCAATAGCTTCGGGGCTTGTTTTAATGTTACACAGATTTCGAGACTAATGTAAGGTAAACTGAGCTATGGACTTCGGTTATGGTCCGACCATCACTATGTTATGACTGGCAAGGCCCCAGTAGGAGAAAAAAGTAGGAGAACCCGTGTCTAAGTAGTGTGACCAAATCAAGTGCTCACAACCAGAGGGCCTTTTACGAGGCCAGTTATCGACAAAACATTCATAGGAAGATTCATTCTCCGTTTCTGCCCATGTAAAAGGCCCTACAATTAGCCGGTGAATGAGCAGGTTCATTGGGCGATCACATCTTTTTTTTATGGGTGTGAAAATCATCGTCTTCTCGTGTCAAAAACTAATGACTGTTAGATGTGAAGCATCACCATGCAGCCATTCAACCTCCGATAACTGTCAGGTGTGTAGCTAAATAAGCAATAAATGGCCCAGGTAAAAGAAGCCTAACATATTTATCCATTATTTTTATTTTATACAAAATATGCATAGGTGAGAAAATTACATCCAAAATTAGAAAAACATGGCTAGTTTCTGTAAAAAACAGCACCACTTCTGTCA
The DNA here is from genome assembly GCA_025379985.1 of Phyllomedusa bahiana. NCBI lineage: Eukaryota > Metazoa > Chordata > Amphibia > Anura > Hylidae > Phyllomedusa > Phyllomedusa bahiana. The sequence continues at coordinate 82,573 of JAODAL010004352.1, read as the reverse complement.
CTGGATATGTCTGGTACTACAGCTTAGTTCCTTTCACTTTTGTGGAGCAGAGTTGCAATACCAGTTACATCCTGAGACAGAGGTGGTGCTGTTTTAAGAGAAATCAGTTACGGACAACCCCTTTACATTTTTTTTTCCTCTTTTTTAAATTATATAAACTAAAAGAGCATGGCATGGAGTTCAGTCATCCTTACCTTCTCATCCAAACTTTGTGCTGGCAAGAAAGGGCATGTTATAATGTTATATGACACAATGACCTCTTAAATCCACAAGACAAACTTCACAGCACAGATTTACACCAGGCACAGGCAGGGTAGTAGGTTAGTTCCATTTCCCACAATGTATATTAGATTCACAAGGCTTATAAATCATGCAAAAGTCTGTGCACCCTTCAGTTCACATGACTATTGACTACTGTAAATGCTCATACACATTAGCATTAAAATAGGATATGTTGTCTCACCAGGAACAGATTGTATATTGGGTGCATTTTGTGCTTTAGCCTTTTATTTGTCTTTTCCACATAGCATGGTTTTCTCTGATAAGATGTGTGGTAGCTTTTATTTTAATCAGCCCTATGTTTATAAGCACAGCTCAGATAATCCACTAAGTGCTGAACTGTCTTTGGAAAGACTAATACCCTGTTTCCCTGAAAATAAGACAGCGTCTTATATTAATTTTTTGCTCTTAAAGATGTGCTACGTCTTATTTTCAGGGGATGTCTTATTTTTCCAAGGGAATAAATTATAGCAGGTATACTAGTGTGTGTGTATATATATTATTTTCTTAAAGTTTAGAGTCAAAACCATAGGATATATGTATGTAAAGGACATTTTATGGCAGCTGCAGTGACTTATCTCATAGAATGGCAAATGGGACATGCTGGGACCTGTGGAACTAGAAGTTCCAGCCTGCCCCAACAGCCATCCTGTGAGATGTGTGTGTGTGTGTCAGTATCATTGCTCTGTTTTCCCATCCATTCCTCACTTACTTGTACCCTTTCTGTCGCCTGTCCTGGGATGTTCGGGACCTGTGGTGACATCACAGTCACATGACCTTCTGCACAGGTCCTTCAACCCTCTGATTTCCGCTATGTCTTAATTTCTGGGGGTGCCTTATATTAGGGATTTCAACAAAATCTCTGCTATGTCTTACTTTTGGGGGTGCCTTATTTTCGGGGAAAACACGGTATGTAAAGGTGACTGGTATATGTTCATTTTCTGCATGTGAACAAACTGCTTCTACATTATGGTAGCTAATATAGCAACAACTAAGCCTACAAGCAATGTACCAGCATCGTATTTACTTGTGGCACACTGTCAAAGTTATCTATCAATGCAAAAAAGTTGGCAAGAAGGGGATGGGAGATAAAACGCTACTGGCAACCATAATAGTAATAATAAAAACTGCTGTTAGAACATAACTGCAGAACATCAGCTCCTCTTAATATGAAGCAGAAGATACAATAAAAATCTTACGAAGAAAGAATTAAATAAAACTAAGTAAGAATAAAAAATAGGTCTAAATTCATGGCACGGAACGAAGGGCATGTAAAGAGAACCTTCACTACATCAGACCTCCGTAAATTACACCATTTGTGTGATCCCCTAATCAAGTTACAATTATGCCAACTAAAAAGCCTCCCAAAGTGCCAAACAGGAGAGATGAAAGAAAACGCTTCCTGGGTTTTGGAAGCTGAACTTAAACCTCCTGGAATGTTTCCTCCCACATGTTTGCACTAGATACAAAGTTACTTTATAATTACAATGGTTATAGATATACTGTGTAATTACAATAGATTATGGGAGTTTTGTGAACTCCTCTTTCTAGGTCGTATCAGCGGCCACATTTCAAGGGGGATGTGCTACCGGATTATAGACTGGCAGCAGATTATAGAGTCTACTGTCTACCAGCAACATTTCCACCATGTAATGTTTACCTGTGGTACCATGACAGCTACCTACTTTTTGTCAAGTACATACAACTGAACATCTTCTATGTTATAAGAATGATGGTGATAGCCTGATATACATGGCTATACGTGATGCAGAGGTGTCAGTCACACTAGGCCTATGGTACCTGAAGGGTCCTGAAGTTTCTCTTCCCGATAATATGTTAATGATATAAATGGTACAGTGTAGGTGAGAGTCCAGAGTCGGTGACCAGGAGCATCAAGTTGCACCTCTAGTAATAGCTCTTCCCAGTATTGGACTGCAGTTTCTTGGGGCCACCTGAGTTCATAAATCTGTGGGTTCACCCTCTAGCTATATAGGTCATGGCCAATTTGAAACACTTTTTCTAAGTCCACTTTAAAGTAATCATTGCACATGTAAGGCTTCATAGGACATCTGGTGAATAGCCAGCTCTAATGGGGTGGTGTCCTAGCAGACCCCTAGGGCCCTATTCGGGGTATATTATTGCCTTCGAGCTTGGGCCCACTGCAGGATCGTATGGTGGGCCAATCTGACCCTGGCTCTGCCTGTCATAAAGGATAGTAACATGACGGTCATGTACAATTTTTATAGTATACATCCTTGTTTCCAGAGGAAAAATATCAGTGAAGAAGTAACTTTTTATTACCATGGTTGCTATCTACAATTGGAGTATTCTCTCCTCATTAACCTAAACATTCCAGCAATCCTCTCCTGCAGAAAATGTCTATGAAACAAGTCTGATCAGAACAGAACATAAATCCTATTTTTGGACTAATTTTTTCCGCATAGTACATACTGTATAATATGCAATATAACCTTGTAGATCCCAAAAAACTTAAGCAAGAGGATTTGATAAAGTGATAAAAACAGGAATACTTACTATTTTGATCACTGGCTTCTTCCAGATGCCTGTAGATGTAACCTTCCAAGTACGACTGAAACTTTGGAGATGGGGAGAAAAACCCCAAACTGATAGCAACAAGTTCCCATCCTAACGACAGGCTTCTGTAAGACATGTTGTTAGTGGTCTGTCTCACCAGCTGCATGTACAGTTCATCCCGCAGACCTTGCACCGTCCAACATTTAGTCACCAAGACTAAAGCCACTTGGTTTCTATCTGTCCGGCCCTGACGGTCTCCCATGTAAACCTGAACCAGCTTAAACATTTCACAAGCTTCTTTCTTGATGACTCGATTGCTAGTGATCAACATGGGCTTCTTGATGGACCCGCCATTCCAAGACAGCATATTGGAGATTGAGATTCTCCTGCGAAATATTCCCTGTGTATGCATGTTGAGGTTTTTTGAAGCCCAGTCCGCCATGCTGGTCTGGGAAAGTGGTTTCTTCAGAGTAGTATAAGGAAACTGGTACCCAGATCCAAAGGTTGTCTGCCCCCGACCTTCACATGTTGGATTTCCCTCCAGAGTTCCACTCTGCGAACAAGATAAATCAAATTAGACAATATAGTGCAATAGTTTCATATGAACAAAACTTCAGTTTGAATACTTTATTAAACAAATAATCTAAATACCAACTATTTACTAAGGGGGAATAGAACAAGATCAGCGGGGAAATCCAAACCAAGCACATCCATTAAATTGTTGCTATTATACATGAATCTCGAAAAATAGGACTTCTCTCCAGCACGCTGCTCACATGCAAGCGACTGAACAGATTGACTAATTATTCAGCCCTGCACACCTTTCCTGTATACAAGCATTACTGTACAATAATACAGCAAAATATCAAAACACCAGTGTACAAATTGTGGAGTAGATGAAGTGCCCTCTGCACAGCCCTCCTTCCTGGCTCCAGTACAGAGAACCTGTGGGACTATTTACCCAATTTAAAGGGGTTCTCCAGTTTAGAAAAACTCTCTTCTATGCCCTATTAGGAGTTATTTCAAAATCTTCATTTCGGGGAAAAAGGCTACAAGTAACGTGTTTAGGTATAGAGGACCTTTGCTCTCCTGTAGACAGACAGCATTTTAATTGGATGGGCACTGTAATGCTTAATTTCCCTTGTGGTGGCACTGGCAGCAAACTGAACACTTCCTACCAGATTTCCTCATGGATTACATCTGATCACTGAAGCTCTTAGCAGGAGGACTCCTTGTGACCAGCTGATTTTCAATAGACACTTCCAAGATGTAGGAATTGCCCAAAGTGACGCACCCGTTAAAATGCCCCGATATCAGATGTGGCCGGTCAGACATTCCTCATGATATACTTTACCGGAGCAACATTTGGTTGTCCAGCATTTGTTAAAAGACGCAACAGATCAGGACTGAATTATTTCAAGGTTGTTGGAGTTGTAGAGTCATTCCAGTAAACCTGAATACTTCTATGTGAGAATGGTATTGTGGATGGTTATGTCTTCTGCAAGGATTCATGGTTCTACTTTGTCCCATCTTATAATTTCTCAGGTTCTCATAAGGAAACTTGTACATTAACATCTTTATCTTCCTGTGGTTATGAGGCCTCAGCTCTGTAGCTTGTGTGACGGAGTTAAAAAAAGCCTTTAAGAAGAAATGTTTAAAACTATTTAAGTAGATAATTAACAAATTCCTTAGCGACTTCTCTAGAACAATTACTACTATAGAAAGCTTGGCCCCAATCCTCTGCATTATAGACACTTTCAGGTCTACAGCACAGCTCAAGTTATGTACATGCAATGCTAACATAGAGCAATGAGATGGTTATTGAACCTTACTTTTTTATTTTTTCATCTACATAGACATATGAGGGCTTTTATTTTGCAGAACAAGATGTACTTTCTAATGGTGTCATTCACCGTACCATAGCATATACTGGGAAACTACAAATAAAATTCTAGCTTTGTCAAATTGCAAAAAAAACGTACCTGCACCATGTTTGCGAGGTCATTTTTTTTCACGCCGTTCACTCTCTGGTATAAATAATGTGTTATCTGTATTCTGCAGGTTGTTACGATTCCGTCAACACCAAATATGTAGGGTTTGCGTTATGTTATAGTACCGTAAAAAAAATCCAAACATTTCCTATTTTGGAAATTTGCGTAACAGCGTCACTTTCTGCGACCAATAACTTTTTTTTTTTTTTTTTTTTACTTCCACCCACAGACTTGAGTGAGGAGACATATTTTGTGGGCTGAAGTGTACTTTTTAATGCTACCATTTTGGGATAGGTGTGACTTTTGTGATCACTTTTATTCTAATTTTTAGGGGACCTTAAATGACCACAAAATCCCACAATTTTGTGGTTTTGGAATTATTTTCTTCTACAGTGTTCAGCGTACGGGATAAATGATGTTATATAGCAATAGATCGAACTTTTTGGACGCAGCAATACCAAACATGTGGAACTTTTTATTATTTATTTTTATTTGTAAAATTGCAAAAGGGGGGTGATTAGAACTTTTTAAAAATGTAAGAAAAAAAATTTAACTTTCTCACTTATACTTGGAGTCCCCATAGGGTACTCGACCACTAGGGGGTGCGATCATGTGTACACCCTTTTGTATTCTATAAACAATACTAAAAGGTGTACAAAGATGGCAGTTTTAATACTTACAGCCTGTGGCAGGAACTAGTAAAACGAGAAACATTGCAGTGATGGAAGCCTTCACAAGGCTTCCAGCTGCCATGCAAACCGTTTGAAACCTGGGATGTTAGTGTGGGGGCCCAATCAGAATGAGGAACGGTGCGCAGCATCGTTTCTCATTAATTTAGATGCCGCAATCGCCATGGCATCCAACAGGTTAAACAGCACGGAATGGGTCCGACTCCATTCCGTGCTGTTACTGGCGGGTGTCTGCTGCAATTAGTGGTGTAGTCCTGCTACATAGCCACTTACTAATCCCAGGTACTAACTATTTGCAAGCCTATCAAAAATAATTATATACACAAAGGTAAAAATTAATTTTTATTCATCATACCATATAAAAACATATATATTTTTTTTTTGTATGAAAACATGATGAAACGAACAAAACCAGAAAAAGAGGTGGTGGCTACATCATAATCAATAATTTACACACATGATTTACCCAATAATAAATTCAATATATATAAACCACATGAAATTGGCAGAGGACCTGCCCGACGCGGCTTTTGCTGAAAGTGCGATGCAAGTCGGGCAGGTCCTCTGAATGGGTAATTGATATCATGTTCATATGACTGCTATTGATTTTGGCACTGTGTCACTGATTATTTATTGCATTAGCACTTTAGTCATTAAATATATTTAGTATTTTTGCCAATTTCGGTATACTATTAGTGACGTGTGTTTATTTTGCTCCATATATTTATTGAGCTATTTGATCGATTGGTTTCTTTCTGACACTGGCACTTTTTGTAAATACATAGGGTATATCAATTCATTATTTATTACTAATTGTTTTTACACACGTTTATTTATGCTACAATTTTTCGCTCACTATTTATATGTTTAATGTGGTTTATGTCTATATATATATATTGAATTTATTATTGTGTAAATCATGTGTGTAATTTATTGATGATATCGTCACCTCCTCTTTTTCTGGTTTTGTTTGTTTCATCATGGTATTTCATTAAAAAAAAATTATATTATGTATGTTTTTATATTTTTTCAGATGAATAATACTATAAATTTTTTACCTTGGTGTGTATAGGCTTGCACATAGTTAATAGATAGGATTAGTTGGTATTGTATAGTGCTTTTGGTGGCCTATATGATTTAAGGGCTGGTTTTTGGTGTACATAGCCACTTAGGGACACTGGGACGTAAGTTTACGTCCGGTGTCGTTAAGTTGATAAAGATTTCCAACTGACAGAATAGGAGAAGAGCAATATCTTTACATATACAATATTTAAAAGTAATATGTATATCTTGAACTAACTAAATGCTAATATAAAATAAATTTTCTACTTTTTTGTAATATTTTTATTATAAACTTTTATATATTTTTTTATCTAATGTCTCCACCTAACCGTTCACATTCACTTATTAAGATCCCGTCCGAAAACCGGACGGAAGAATGAACAAGCACAATGTTTTTCGGGCCGCCGGCGATTTGAAACACCACCGGGCGGAAAACCAGTGCAGTGGGTACTGCTGCATGGGTTTTCCATAGCGGCCCGTGTAAAAGTTTGCGGCCGGTTTTTCAGACCATTTGCAGAACTGAAAACCGTCTGAAAAACCGTCCGCAAACCGGTGCCCTGGGGACATGGCCTTACAATTACTGTAGGTCAATACAACTTCAGATGAAAAATACATGATGAATTTCATGTGTACAAAGCCAAAATGGAAACTCTATGTATGAAAAACAAAGTGCACCCCATAAATCAACAGCTTGTAGAACCACATTTAGCAGCAATAACCTGAAGTAATCATTTACTGAACGACAATGGCACATAATTCTGGAGGAACACTCACCCAATCTTCTTCACAACATTGCCCAAGTTCATTGAGAATTGTGGACATTTATTTATGTCTGACTCTCTTAAGATCCCCACAACATTTCAGTTAGGTTGTGATATGGGCTTTGACTGGACCCTTGCAATACATTGATTATTTTCCATTCTATTGTAGATTTGCCGGTGTGCTTGGGATCATTGTTTTGTTGCATAACCTAGTTTTAGCCAAACTTTAGCCTTACATTTGACTGTACAATAATTTGGTATTCATGGTTCATGGTTGCCTTAATGACTGCTAGGTGTTCAGGTCCTGGGGCTGCAAAATAAGCCTTAAACATTACATTTCCACCACAATGTTTCACAGGAAGTAAGAGGTGTTTGTGCTTACATGCTGTGTTTGGCTTTCACCAAGTGTGGTGCTGTGCTTCTCTACTTTGATCTTGTCTGTCCATAGGACATTGTTCTAGTAGTCTTTTGGTTTGTTCAGATGCAAATGTGCAAAAACAAGCCATGTTGTCATGTTCTTTTTAGAAAGAAGAGGCTTTGCCCTTCCAAACAAGCTATACTTGTTTCCAGTTTTTTTTTTACTGTACTTTTGTCCTGAACTGTGCACGTTAACTGAGGCCTGTGGAATTTTAGATGTAGCGCTGTTTTTTATGTGTTTTTTTTGCATTTTCTCAAAGTATTGCAGAACTTTTGGGTAAATTTGCAAACATGTCTACTCCTGGACATCTTAGGGCGCATCCACAAGGCAGTGGAAAAATACCGGCCAGTTTGCCGGCCGGTATTTGTCCGGTTTTGCGGCCGTCCCCACGGCCGCGGGGCGGACGGCGTGTCTCCGCGATCAGCAGAGAAGAGCCCTCCCCCCTCCCATTGAGAAGCACATCTTCCGTCTGGAAACCGGACGGAAGATTGTGCTTCTACAATGTTTTGCCGCCGGACCGCCAGCGGCAAAACCGTCCGACGGCAAAACCCGTGCAGTGGGGACTGCTGCACGGGTTTTCCATATAGCACAATTGTGTTCATTTTCGGCCGGTTTTTCAGGCGGTCTGAAAAAAACGCAAACCGGCTGAAAAACCGGCCGAAAACCCTTGCCGTGGGGACATGCCCTTAGATATTTTCTACTTGTGAATAATCTTCCTCACTGTAAAATGATGGACTTCAAATTGTTTGGAAGTGGCTTCTAACTCTTCATAGAATAACAGGCAGCAACATTTTCTTCTCTAAAATCGCTGCAGATGTCTTTCCTCTTTAGCATTGTGTTAACATATGAATGACTACTCCAGACCAGCAAGCTGCCAAAACCTCAGCTATTACAGAGGTGGTCACCCTTGCTTATGATAAATTAATCAACAGCATTTGATAAGCAGCTACTACTTACCCGCTTTATGCCTATGAAAGCAGTAAGAACATACATATTTTTTCCACTGTTCCTGTATTTAGCCAGGTTTTTATCAAATAAGTAAAGACTGTGTAATTTGTTGTATGTTGTTGTTCACTTAGGGTTGTATTAAGGATCTTCTAAGAACCAGATTTTTTTTTTAATGTCCCGATACGTAAAACCAAATAATTAAAAATACATGTACTTTCTCTCATGTCTGCAGAAAACCTCTCATGTCAGAAACAAACCTATGGACCAGGTTACCTGTGCAGAAAGGGGGAGGAAGGAACCATCACCTATTATGCATGGTGGATCCTGTGTTATCTACATATAGGTGTCGCCTTTCATTGTTACCCTGTCTGTGATAACAAGGAGATTGCAGAGAAGTGACCTCACAGAACAAGAAGTTTCAATTATTATTGGGATTAGTGGCCAGAATGAAAAGTACAAGATTTGTTTCGACATATGTAGAGGCGTGTACACCACCTGTAACAGCAGACAGAAGTTTTCAATGATAAAGTGATATAAGATATGAGGGCCACGTCAAAACATATCTGAATACATAATTCCTTCTACTTGTCTATGGTACATGTTTTAAAATGGCCATGGAAATGAGGGATTTGGCCACCAAAACGTAATAAAGCTGTGCACATCTAAAATATACTCTGAAAAACGCAAGCATAGGTGCACACTGAAAGGCAATAGCATACATCTAACACAAATATCAGTGGCACACTAAAGACTAAGTAAAACCTCAAGGTATATAGAAATATTGGAAATGCATTACTGCTAAGGAAAATATGGAAAACCTGGGACTCTTAGTTTACAGTATTTGATCAAAGATTGTATTAAGCTCACCTCCCAAAACGTCAAGGGGATCCCAGAACTGATATTTGTGTTAGATGTATGCTATTGCCTTTCAGTGTGCACCTATGCTTGCGTTTTTTCAGAGTATATTTTAGATGTGCACAGCTTTATTACGTTTTGTAGTTCATTTGAGATTGGCAATCTCATTGGCTTGCTGCACTCAGCTGCCTCTTTTAAACCAGTGCAGGATAACCCAATTGCTAGTTCCTACCATTCCCTGAAGTTGCAGTCTGGATTGACGCCTAGAGAGGTAACATGTTTAGTGTAGGGACTCACCTGCTCTGGGATCCCCTTGACGTTTTGGGAGGTGAGCTTAATACAATCTTTGATCAAATACTGTAAACTAAGAGTCCCAGGTTTTCCATATTTTCCTTAGCAGTAATGCATTTCCAATATTTCTATATACCTTGAGGTTTTACTTAGTCTTTAGTGTGCCACTGATATTTGTGTTAGATTTGGCCACCAAATGCATAATGGCTTCTTTAGCTCAACGACTACAATGTTGAAGCAAGACGTGATAGATAGTAAATTATGTACATGAGGCAGGACAGGAAGTCACACTGAGGAAATGCTGTACATAGCCCAGGGAATTACCAGAGACATTGAGTTCATAGCAGTGACCTTCCATGTTATTATGACTCACAAAAGGGGCATCAATCGTTAGAACGGTTAAAAGGGGTTTCCAATGGCACATCAAATCAGCTTACTCATCATATTGTGAAAGGTTAGGCAACTAATCTAACTACGATTTTAATTTAAAAACATTTTTATGACTTCTGCTGGCTGTCAGTGAATGGAATCAGTCCAAAGGCTGAAAAAACCTTGCGTCTGATACAGTATAAACAGTCAAAGGGAGAAATAATAAAGAACATTGTTGAACCTATTGAATTTCTCTGCCATCTTGTATCCGCAGTTACCCTTCCTATACTGGGGTCACCCTCCTAAAAGCATAACACGATAATAATCTTTATAAAACCTCAACGCTATTCGAAACATATTTTAGATTTTAAATCAAGCACTGATAAAACTGGCTTAACTTGCACATCTTGTAGAGCCAAATCTGACAGGGACTGTAATGTAAACTGAAAACCTACAGTGTTTTTAACCTCAAATATTTGGCATGTCCCTGAAGCGGTGGAAAGTTAATGACCACACCTAAAGCAAAAAAGGCTGCACCATGGAACAAGTTCATCTACGCAAAGGGCCACATGTATGAAAACTGTCTAGGTCTAAAATTCCCATAGCAACCAATCAGAGCGCCCCTTTCATTTCATATAGTACTCTGAAAAAAATGAAAGGGGCACTCTTATTGGTTGCTATGGGCAACAGTGATTTTAAGACCTAGACAGTTTTCATACAAGTGGCCCAAAGACTGCACATTTCACCATCAAGAACACTTGTCTATGACACTGTATAAAGCAGAACACACACTGTGGATAGGACCATATATAGCAGAACACACACTGTGGCTGGCACCATGTATAGCAGAACAAACACTGTGGCTGGCACCATGTATAGCAGAACAAACACTGTGGCTGGCACCATGTATAGCAGAACAAACACTGTGGCTGGCACCATGTATAGCAGAACAAACATTGTGGCTGGCACTGTATATAGCAGAACACACACTGTGGCTGGCACCATGTATAGCAGAACACATACTGTGGCTGGCACTGTATATAGCAGAACACACACTGTGGCTGGCACTGTATATAGCAGAACAAACACTGTGGCTGGCACATGTTATATAGCAGAACACACACTGTGGCTGGCACTGTATATAGCAGAACACACACTGTGTCTGGCACCATGTATAGCAGAACACACATTGTGGCTTGCACCATGTATAGTAGAACACACACTGTGTCTGGCACTGTATATAGCAGAACACACAATGTGGCTGGCACAATGTATAGAAGAACACACACTGTGGCTGGCACTGTATATAGCAGAACACACACTGTGGCTGGCACCATGTATAGCAGAACACACACTGTGGCTGGCACTGTATATAGCAGAACAAACACTGTGGCTGGCACGGTATATAGCAGAACACACACTGTGTGGGGCAGTGTTTAGTGCAGACCACACACTGTGGCTGGCACGGTGTATAGCAGAACAAAAAGTGTGGCTGGCACTGTATATAGCAGAAAACACACTGTGGCTGGCACTGTATATAGCAGAACACCACTGTGGCTGGCACCATGTATAGCAGAACACACACTGTGGCTGGCACCATGTATAGCAGAACACTCACTGTGGCTGGCACTGTATATAGCAGAACACACACTGTGGCTGGCACTGTATATAGCAGAACACACACTGTGGCTGGCACCATGTATAGCAGAACACACAATGTGGCTGGCACCATGTATAGCAGAACACACACTGTGGCTGGCACCATGTATAGCAGAACAAACACTATGGCTGGCACCATGTATAGCAGAACACACATTGTGGCTGGCACCATGTATAGCAGAACACACACTGTGGCTGGCACCATGTATAGCAGAACACACACTGTGGCTGGCACCACGTATAGCAGAACACACATTGTGGCTGGCACCACGTATAGCAGAACACACATTGTGGCTGGCACCATGTATAGCAGAACACACACTGTGGCTGGCACTGTATATAGCAGAACACACATTGTGTCTGGCACTGTATATAGCAGAACACACACTGTGGCTGGCACTGTATATAGCAGAACACACACTGTGGCTGGCACCATGTATAGCAGAACACACACTGTGGCTGGCACCAAGTATAGCAGAACACACATTGTGGCTGGCACCATGTATAGCAGAACACACACTGTGGCTGGCACTGTATATAGCAGAACACACACTGTGGCTGGCACCATGTATAGCAGAACACACACTGTGGCTGGCACTGTATATAGCAGAACACACACATGTGTCTGGCACTGTACATAGCAGAAACACCACTGTGGCTGGCACTGTTTATAGCAGAACACACACTGTGGCTGGCACCATGTATAGCAGAACACACACTGTGGCTGGCACTGTATATAGCAGAACACACACTGTGGCTGGCACCATGTATAGCAGAACACACACTGTGGCTGGCACTGTATATAGCAGAACACACACTGTGTCTGGCACTGTATATAGCAGAACACACACTGTGGCTGGCACATGTATATAGCAGAACACACACTGTGGCTGGCACGGTATATAGCAGAACACACACGGTGGCTGGCCCTGGCTGTCGCAAAACACACACTGTGGCTGGCACTGTATATAGCAGAACACACACTGTGGCTGGCACTGTATATAGCAGAACACACACTGTGTCTGGCACTGTACATAGCAGAACACACACTGTGGCTGGCACTGTATATAGCAGAACACACACTGTGGCTGGCACCATGTATAGCAAAACACACACTGTGGCTGGCACTGTATATAGCAGAACAAACACTGTGGCTGGCACCATGTATAGCAGAACAAACACTGTGGCTGACACCATGTATAGCAGAACACACACTGTGGCTGCACTGTATATAGCAGAACACACACTGTGTCTGGCACTGTATATAGCAGAACACACACTGTGGCTGGCACTGTATATAGCAGAACAAACACTGTGGCTGGCACCATGTATAGCAGTACACACACTGTGGCTGGCACTGTATATAGCAGAACACACACTGTGGCTGGCACTGTATATAGCAGAACACACACTGTGGCTGGCACCATGTATAGCAGAACACACATTGTGGCTGGCACCATGTATAGCAGAACACTCACTGTGGCTGGCACTGTATATAGCAGAACACACACTGTGGCTGGCACTTTATATAGCAGAACACACACTGTGGCTGGCACCACGTATAGCAGAACACACATTGTGGCTGGCACCACGTATAGCAGAACACTCACTGTGGCTGGCACCATGTATAGCAGAACAAACACTATGGCTGGCACCATGTATAGCAGAACACACATTGTGGCTGGCACCATGTATAGCAGAACACACACTGTGGCTGGCACCATGTATAGCAGAACACACACTGTGGCTGGCACCACGTATAGCAGAACACACATTGTGGCTGGCACCACGTATAGCAGAACACACATTGTGGCTGGCACCATGTATAGCAGAACACACACTGTGGCTGGCACTGTATATAGCAGAACACACACTGTGTCTGGCACTGTTATAGCAGAACACACACTGTGGCTGGCACTGTATATAGCAAAACACACACTGTGGCTGGCACCATGTATAGCAGAACACACACTGTGGCTGGCACCATGTATAGCAGAACACACATTGTGGCTGGCACCAGTATAGCAGAACACACACTGTGGCTGGCACTGTAATAGCAGAACACACACTGTGGCTGGCACCATGTATAGCAGAACACACACTGTGGCTGGCACTGTATATAGCAGAACACACACTGTGTCTGGCACTGTACATAGCAGAACACACACTGTGGCTGGCACTGTATATAGCAGAACACCACACTGTGGCTGGCACCATGTATAGCAAACACACACTGTGGCTGGCACTGTATAATAGCAGAACACACACTGTGGCTGGCACCATGTATAGCAGAACACACACTGTGGCTGGCACTGTATATAGCAGAACACACACTGTGCCCTGGCACTGTAATATAGCAGAACACACACTGTGGCTGGCACTGTATAAGCAGAACACACACTGTGGCTGGCACTGTATTATAGCAGAACACACACTGTGGCTGGCACTGTATATAGCAGAACACACACTGTGGCTGGCACTGTATATAGCAGTACACACACTGTGGCTGGCACTGTATATAGCAGAACACACACTGTGTCTGGCACTGTACATAGCAGAACACACACTGTGGCTGGCACTGTATATAGCAGAACACACACTGTGGCTGGCACCATGTATAGCAGAACACACACTGTGGCTGGCACTGTATATAGCAGAACACACACTGTGGCTGGCACCATGTATAACAGAACACACACTGTGGCTGGCACTGTATATAGCAGAACACACACTGTGGCTGGCACTGTATATAGCAGAACACACACTGTGGCTGGCACTGTATATAGAGAACACACACTGTGGGTGGCACCATTGTAAGCAGAACACACACTGTGGCTGGCACTGTATATTGCTGAACACACACTGTGGCTGGCACTGTATATAGCAGAACACACACTGTGGCTGGCACTGTATATAGTAGAACACACACTGTGGCTGGCACCATGTATAGCAGAACACACACTGTGGCTGGCACTGTATATAGCAGAACACACTCTGTGGCTGGCACTGTATATAGCAGAACACACACTGTGGCTGGCACCATGTATAGCACAACACACACTGTGGCTGGCACTGTATATAGCAGAACACACACTGTGGCTGGCACCATGTATAGCAGAACACATACTGTGGCTGGCACTGTATATAGCAGAACACACACTGTGGTTGGCACTGTATACAGCAGAACACACACTGTGGTTGGGACCATATATAGCGGAACACACACTGTGGCTGACTACGTATATAGCAGAACACACACTCTAGCTGGCACCATATATAGCGGAACACACACTGTGGTTGGGACTGTATATAGCAGACCACACACTGTGGTTGGGACCATATATAGCGGAACACACACTGTGGCTGGCACCATGTATAGCAAGACACACACTGTGTCTGAGACCGTATACAGTGGAACACACACTGTAGCTGGTACTGTATACAGCAGAACACACACTGTGGCTGGCACTGTATACAGCAGAACACACACTGTGGTTGGTGCCATATATAGTGGAACACACACTGTGGCTGGCAATGTATATAGTGGAACACAGACATTGGTTGGCACCATGTATAGCAGAACACACACTGTGGTTGGTGCCATATATAGTGGAACACACACTGTGGCTGGCAGCGTATATATTGGAACACAGACATTGGTTGGCACCGTATATAACGGAACACACATTGTGGCTGGCACCATATATAGTGGAACACATTGTGGCTTGCACAGGATATAATGGAACATACACTGTGGCTGGACAATATATTGGGGAACCTACACTGCGGCTTGCACAGTATATAAAGGAACACAAACTGGCTGGCACCATATTTAGCAGAGGACACACTATGGCTGACATGGTTTATAGCGGAACACATATTGTGGCTGGCACCGTATATAGCGGAACACATATTGTGCTTGGCACCGTATATAGCGGGACACATATTGTGGCTCGCAACGTATATAGGGGAATACATACTGGCTGGCACTGTATATAGCAGAGGACACAAGGTGGCTGACACTGTATATAGTGGAACACACATTGTGGATGGCATCGTAAAAAGGGGTAAACACACTGGCTTGCACCATGTATAGGGGAGGCCACACTGTGCTGGAAGCGTATATCGGGGAAAACACCATGGCTGGCAACATATATACGGGAGGAAACTGTGGCTGTCACTATATGTAGTAGAGAGCATGGTGTCTGGCACTATATATAGTAGAGAACACTGTGTCTGACACCGTATGTAGGGGAGGACACACTGGGGCTCACACCATATATAGGAGACGAAACGCTATTGCTTATCCTGTATAAAGTGAAGAACACTGTGGCTGGCACTGTATTACAAAACTCATCTGCTGCAAGTAAAGGATCTGCAGCAGGTGATATGTGTATTGCTAGGAGATATGTACTCTTAACATGTCCCTTGTGATTACCTCAGATGCCAAGCAGTCATGGAGACCTTGCACAGATTCAATACAGTGAATACATTGTTTTTGGCAGTCTACCAAGCTTGATGGATCACAGCTATGTCTGTATATTTGGGGTCATCCATGAACTTAGATTTTAGGAACCCCTGCAAGATCTCAGAGACGCCATTAACAGAAATCCGAACAGGAAGGGTGCGTTCCCATGGCAAAATAATTTTGTCTTTTTGCTGGCACGCAGGGGGGCGGCTTTTGTCAGCGGTTTGCGGATTTAAGCCCTCCGACCTTAACACCCACATGTTCATATTCTGCCCAAAAACTGGGCGGAAGAATGAACATGTTCTAAGTTTTTAGGAATGCCCACGATGTAAAAAAAAATCCGGCAGAAAATCCGTGCAGTGGGGACTGTTGCACGGATTTTCTATTTAAAATCAATGTAAAAGGTTGACAGTCGGTTTACAGACTTTTCAAATCCAAAAACCGTCTGTAAAACCGACTGATAACCCTGCCATGGATACGGGCCCAAAGTGTTAGCAAAACCTGGTAAAACACATGCTTTGGGCAGTAAATCTTTCCAATTGAATCTCAGAATAGAAGTTATAAAAGGTTTCTAGGATGTTCAGTGTGCCATATCAAACATGAGGGGTATAATATATAACATATATTATAATATAATATATAACAATAGCAATAAAGTACCTGTGACACCGTTCTTGTAGATTCCGTTGAGAGTAAACTTATCTGGCTTGTAACCTTCTTCTCCATGAAGTCCATCTTCTCGTAGGTCCGTTTTTGTCGTACCACTTCAGGTTGAGTATTTACTTCTTTACAGTCTCTCACCTCAGGTCCAATTCTGTACAAAGACCTGTTGCTTGATGTGAGGTCGTCCCTTGAGCCTCTGCCAACACCCACAGAGTGTTTTAAGGAGTCCGTCTGAAAACGCACCTTGTTATTGTCTGGGGCAATATTTTCAATCATGTCTGTGTCCAAACTAGCCTTGCTGCCCCTTACTGCAGGAGTTCTGCAGACTACTGACCTCATTTCTGCAATCAGTTTATCATTTAGTGCATTGAGTTCACTGCTGCTGCCCACTGAACCTGGCCTTGTCTGAACAGGTCCTTGTCTTCTACCTTTCCGTTTTCTCAAGCTAGGAGAGGGGCCTGTGGAATAACCAGAATCCTGTTGACTTACCACCGTGGGGTAGTCTTGAGGAAGACTATTCTGCCTGTTATGGTGGGCCTCCATGTTCTTGAGGACATTAGCTTCCAAGACTCTCCAAGAATGCTTAAAACTGTCTTTTAAGGCCCATGGACCAGGCGGCTGTTTAGGAGGGGTATCAAGAGATCCAGTGGGAGAAATAGTCTGTTTCGAGGACTGGTCAACATTGACCATGTGCTTTATATATTCCCTGCCTGCTGGGCGGTACTCTGTAGCAGAAGGGTTCCTCTTGTGTTTACTTGGCTGACTTGGGTAGGGCAGAAGTTTTGGAGTCTGTGAATGGCTCTGCAGACTGTTTGTTGGGGATAAAGGCGGTGAAATTGATTGCACAGTCATACTCTCAAAGTCCATCTCTGCGGGAGGCTCATCATAAATCGGAGAATCTAAAGATGGCTCATCATATATAGGTGGTGGGGAGCCATACCTGGGAGAGGTAGACTGCAGTGTCCCTGTAGGAGTCCTCTGAGGAGTCTGACATGTGGCCCCATTAGTCAACACAAGACAGAATCCACCATTGTCTGTTTTCTTTACTTGCATCGATTGCTTGGTATCAACTCCAGATTTTGTTTGCATAGAAGTGGACTGAACATGGGCATATCCTGCAGCTTTGCCTAAAGAATTTTTAGGGTTGCTATTTTGAAGCGGTGTGCAGGTCGGAGATATTGGGACTTGTCTCAAGCTGTTCACCTTTACGAGCATCGCTGCCTTGGTCCCAGGAACGGGCTGCCACCTGTTTAGAACAAACAAGTAAATGAAATTAAAGGACTTCAAATAAAAGTAAAGAAATGAATTTCTAACCCTAATAATTTAATAGTTAAATGGGAATAACAACATTTGTTTTTGATACCTGCATTGTATCATAAATGAAGCACTTAAAAGGGGGTTACCTGATAAAAAGTACTGTGGCATCAGAATCTAAATGAATTACTTCTATACTATAATTTTCAAAGCTTTAAAGAGCAGTGGATGTTACCTGTAGTCATGGGGTCTCGGAGGTTTAGAGCGTCTATAAGCTCTGATGTCTTGTCACAGGTGGCCTTAAGCTTCTTCCCCCTCCCTGTGTGTTGGTGGCTTGTATGGAGGGGCTGTCTGGCTTAGTTCATTAGCTTAACCATCCCCCTTCTCCATCAATCCATAGCTAATGAACTGAGCCAGACAGACAGACACTTCACACACTTGTCCAATATACAGGGAGGGGGAGGAAGCTTCCTGCTACCTGAGGCTATGATGACACGTCATAGCTCACAGGAAAGTCTCCAAACTTAAGGTGAAATCTGATAATCAGTGAAGTTTTAAAAATGACAGTATATATTACCGTAGTTACTTTAGATTTTGACACCATATTCTTTTGGCTTCAGATAACTCCATTAACTCAGTTTATGTTCGCAGATAGTAACACATCTTTCCAGCACAGTTTATAGTCCCTGCATTTATTGTATTGGTGGTGCTCTGTCCTATTTTAAAAACATGATTAATTAAACTGGTGAAATCAGGAAAGCTATGGAGAGATTCAGATGTCGGAATAGCTCCGAGTCCTTCACACTCGGGCCTTTGTGGATCCGCTGTCAGATTATGACAACAATGGGATTCTTGTACTGTTCCCAACTCAATTCTCACACAATCGCCTGGCAGAAGCCGAGCAGGGTGGAACCACCCTAATGTGGACAACAGGAAATGGTAGCCTGATAAATGGAGCTGGGTTTAAGGGCGACAATCAAGCTTTTGTTATGATAAATTTCGGTTAATGCCATTCACAATGAGAGAAACAGAGGGGGTAGGAAACACTGGTAGCTGAAAGCCGTTGATTAACTGGGTTAAACTATTCCCAAATAACATTTATGTGTTTGTAACTACCCTGTTTCCCCAAAAATAAGACACCCCCGAAAATAAGACCTAGTGCATTTTTTTTATGCAATTCAGAGTTTGGCTGCTTATGCTGATGCTTGTGATGAAATCACTACAGTATATTAATACATGTTGAGGTTTTGTTCAACAATAAATGTGAATTATTGTTCATAGAAAAAAAAAATCCCCTAAAAATAAGTCTTAGCTCGTCTTTAGGAGCAAAAATTAATATAAGACGCTGTCTTATTTTCGGGGAAACAGGGTATCATTTTAGAACAATGTCAGTTATATATTGGTCACTCTGTGAGGGTTATGATCTTCCTATAGGTCATACATGATCCTGCTTAAATGTGGGCTTCTTAGCTAGATGGCTGCTTATGAATATTTATTAGGGTATGGCAACCTATCATGCATCATTTAAAATTCTGGTGCCATCTTACGTGGCAAAGGGGTATACGTACTTCACTACTTCATTTGCACTCAATATAGCTTCACCTATGACAGATCACTAGGATACATCATTCAGCAGTCTCTTCAATACATATCGACAAGTAATCAGCCTTTCATGACCTTGTATCCACTGCTTATTAATAGTATGTGGTCAAAGCCCTCACTTAAAGGGATGTTTCCACCTATGGGACCCGCACCTATCTTGGGGACGGACACCCTAAAGTTTTGGCTCATAATGGAGCACCAGTCAGGCTTGCGTATGAATCTACATTCTCTTCTATGGGAGGTCCGAGTACAGGTAAATGGAGCGTTTGACTGTACTCGGACCTCCCATAGACAACGAACCAAGTTGTGCACAAGCTCGACCGGCTCTATATTGTGAGCAGACACTGTCAGGGCCCCGTTCCCAAGATCAGACATTGATGGCATAACCTATCTAAATGCCTATGCCAAGTCTATAGTGGAAACACCCTTGAAGATCCAGCTGACTTTTTTACGTGTAAATGGACCTTCACTGACCTTCAAGAGAAAAAAAGCAAAAGTTTAACTATAACCATAGCAGACGCATCTGCGGCTATAGGGCCCAGAGGTTGAGACGCTCCACTCAGGTGCATTCTTTGTACCTTTTTCTAGGGAATAAAAAAATTGGTGGCTCTTTGCTATCAAGCATCATACCTTTTATTATTGCCACTTATGTTGCTGGTTCAGTTTCCTTACATATGAAATCTAGTTATGCCCTGGAGAGAAGGATTAGATATGTTGAGCTTCAACACCTGATCCTTTTAGTTTTGTAGAGATAATCTGCTGCCAGAAAAGTGTGAAGACACCTTTTCTACTCTTCACATTGTGAACATATGCAGGCTCTGCATGTATGCAAGTCGTGAGGATTAGTGGTCATCCAAATAACTTGTATGGCCAACAGCTATTAAAGGTGCATGGAGAACTTTAGACTCGTTTAAAGGTAGACTATCCCCCTAAGGCTTATGTTATCATAAGTAATATTTCCAGGACAAACTATCTCAAACAGACATTTAAACAGGTAAATAATGTCACTTCAAAAATGACTACAATCAACATATCTTGTCAAAAAGGGACAAGAAAGAAACATTAGAGTATTAAGCACATAAACATAAGCGGATAATACAGGCAGGCAAGAAAGAGCTAAAAGGAAAACAAAAAGACAAAGAACTTTAGACATCAATAGAGTCAGGAGAGCCACAGAGCAGAGGAAAGATGCCAGAGCAGGAAAAGGAGAGGGAGGGGAGACAAATTATATAAGGAAAACCCCAAAAATGTAAGAAGGAATTAAACAACTGGTGAATGTTTCTAATCCTCCAGTTCCTCTTCTGTTTAAATCAGTGTTTCGTCAATCCACCATACTTATCAGAAAATAGACTTTATTAACTCAGCTTTACTTCATCTGTGAATCATTTGGAAAAAGAAAGTGGCCATTGTTGTCCCTTTCAGAAAAGCATTGAAGAGATTTATAGGCCTGCTATGGTTGGTAAGCGAAGGCCTTGACCTCTAGTCTTCATTCAATCATCAGGCTTACTTCATGATCTCCACAAAGAGAAAAGGGTAACACTAACTCTATGTGCTCCCTGCATCATCTAGAGTACCATAAACTAAAAATAACTGATGTTGTGCCTGGTGTCAACAGCAGCATTACTAGCTCAGCATCTAATGAGTAATGTTCACCACAGTAGATCCATTATATACATCTTGTTGGCACCCCACAAAATTCCGCTTCATAAACCCTTTCTGTGCCGACACTGGCACATCCATGCATTCCTATTCCAAGGACAGCAGGCGATAAACCCTTCCGAATACAGAGAGATTCTGTATTGATTGTTTGGTATTCCTGTATTTGGTTACTTGTCCCCACGGCAAAGGTTATTGGCTGGTTTTTCAGATGGTTGGCGGTTTTACAAACCATCTGCAAACCGACATGCAGTGCTCCCCAATAGACTTTAATAGAAAACCCGTTCAGCAGTCCCCACTGAACGGATTTTCTGCCGGCGTTCCGAAAAACTTAGAACCCGGTTTCTGCACGGTTTTCGGGCAGAAGATGAACATGTGGGTGTGAAGGGGGACGGGTTGAAAACACAAACCGTGTACAAAAGCCACCCCTTATGTGCCAAAAAATGCCAAAATACTGACCGGTATTTGATTTTTGCCATGTAAACGCACCCTTACTCTTCTCTTCTGGTCACAAGCTGGAAAGAAAAGTGTCAGGATATAGGAACTCAAATTTAATAAATTTTAACTATTATTTTGCTTTGGATAGATCTTTGAAGCATGGAGCTAACAATGGCGCATGGATGTGTGTGCTTAATAGCAGACGGGCTACCATTTCTTTTATTTTTGTAGACTAAATTCCTGCCAACATGCAGCACAGATAAAAATATATTGGCCTCCTACCTGGATAAAAAACAATAATTAATCCACTTTACACCAGGTCAGACCAGCGCACACTGCAGATGAATTTTGTGACTTGCAGTACGTGCACCTACGTGTGGCCTAATGCACAGATTCTGCAGTTTTTACTAATGGGAAAACGTTGGAAATATTCTGTTTTTCTCAATGTGTCTGAACATGTTTTCAGAAGGTCTACAAGTCTGGACACGATCAAGTTTGCAATAAATGCAACTTTTCTTATACTAACCTGTTGACGCTGCCTGTATCCCACTATTACCTTCAGTAAACCACCAGCTTGTCTGCTGCACACCTTGCTTATTCTTGTAAATTGAAGGTTACTATGAATTCAGCAAGAACTTCTTTGCTCATTTTATAAACTTCTGTTTTCAACACACCTCTTAGTCTTACTCTCACTCCCTAGTTTCCAAAATAGGCTGGCCACAGCTCTCTGGTATGATTTCCCTACCGCCTGCTCCCCAGGATAGCTCTTCCTGTCATTGTCAGCCTTTAATTACATGTTTTATTATGTTCTGCTTTCAGGAAATAGAGCCTTAACCGAAAAAAAATGAATGCCACCCTATTTATAGTTAAGAAAACAAACTCTTTATTGGAATGCAACATAGGCTTACAGCAACTTTACCAATGGATATTGACGGAGAAGATTTCGGTGTAATACAGGATATATGGCATTTACTGGGCTAAAACCTGTAAATTATACAAGAGAGATTAGAGCTATAATCTCTGTCATTATACAGCTGTGAAATACATAAAGCATGTTATACAGGGCAACATTTATGTAAGAGACTTAAAACCCTTACATAGCCACAGTTCTGGCAAATAGTACCACTCTAGTCAGTAAAGTATTAAGGTCTGGTACTAACCACTTACAGCTATACTGAAAATACTGGCACATACAAAAAGGAAAGTTCATTACGTGCAACAAGCCATATTATTAAGTTTGAAAGTATAATTTAACCTCATGCACACTAACGTTGCCAGACTTCGACACTAACCCTATGTGCACAATGGCCACCGCAACGCTTATACAATGGCTTTAATTAGCAGATTCTCGTGGTTGACCAAAAATTAGCGTAAAAAACTTAACACATTATTGATTTCTCCAGCTACAAGGTGCTGGTCAGATGCTGATTCACCATGTCCTGTGTGATCTACCACATTATAATGCATGTAGTAAACCTATAAATACGGCGGCCAATCAAATAGAATGGATACCATAAATACAAAGAATACAAAAGAAATTGTATCCAATACAGTAACAAAGAAATGTAAAAACAATGCTTTATCAAATCTTATAAACAATTAAAAAATATATCCGTAATAGACAAAATCACACCCAAATAAAAAATACCCAACTAATTCTACTGAAACATAATATTATACATCATATAGGTGATTATAGTATCAAAACATCACATAAATAAGTACAAAAACATCAATTTTATACATCACCAAAGATCAGCAGATTAGAATGAACCAAACACCCCCTGTGCGGTTTCGCCTGCACTTTCTCACCTTCATTCCCCTTGAGAAAGTGCAGGCGAAACGCGCGTCGGGGTGTTTGGTTCATTCTAATCTAGTGATCTTTGGTGAAGTATAAAATTGATGTTTTTGTACCTATTTATGTGGTTTTAATACTATAATCACCTATATGATGTATAATATTATGTTTCAATAGAATTAGTTGGGTATTTTTTATTTGGGTGTGATTTTGTCTGTTACTGATATATTTTTTAATTGTTTATAAGATTTAATAAAGCATTGTTTGTACATTTCTAGATTACTGTATTGGATACAATTTCTTTTGGTATTCTTCACATTATAATGCAGTACAATACCAGCACAGGTATATCTCACTTAGCCTGGGGGTGCACAGTGTGTAAACGGAGCATTTTAAAGGGAATATGTCGCCAGATTTCTTTTTTTACTTATTAAATCAAGACCCTGATCTATATTCTTTTCCTCTTTGCCGTTTTTATTTCCTGATTGTAGATTTCTCTATTCATCCGTCTATATATGATTGTGGGGAAGACATTCTTGCTTGCACTGCTGTAACAGCAGTCAGAGAGATACTTTACAGCAGCTTCATACACATAGGATTCTTAAGACAGTTTCTGTCCCATAGACTTGGATAGGAGAGTTTTCACTGTGAAGGGAGGGGAGAGGGGGAGCTGTGACTATCTCCTCTTGTGACTGGTGGATTCTGTGTTATCTGTACACATTGGTGTCTCCTTTCAGCCTGACCCTGCTTTTACTGATAATGAGCAGACACTGCTGAAAAGTGTCAGACGATTATAAGGGCTAGTGGCCAAAGTGAAAACTGCAGGATTTAAGAATTATTAAAAAAAAATACTGTAAGTGATCTGGAAAATTAAAAAAACAAAAAAAACAAAAAATTCCTAAAAAATGTGTTTAACATAAAAACACACATCTGAAAACCTACCCATTGACAAAGTGGACTGCAGAGGCATATTTGTGCACATTCATGGTCTGTATTGTTATCACAAGTAGTAGAAGATCCACGGCACTCAAAATAGGAATATTATAAAAAAATAATTCAATCTCTTTGGCACAGCAGACGTGTCTTCATGAGCGGCAGTATGTACGTGACAAAGTATCGAAACCTTGTACTACAATATTAATGCCTTATCATTACTGCTAATACGAAGAACTGGAAGAAGCTGACTACAAGTGGGGCTCATCTCCAAAACCCCTGGAATTAGACATCTACAGTTCAGACTATATGGATGTTTCTCCAATATCCACCTTACATCTACTCAATGGATTAAAATACAACAGTTGAGTCAAGCTATATGCTGACCAACTTACTATGTAGTAGATATCTTTCCACAACTGTGTCATTCCATACACTGACCGATTGTCTCATGTTACTTGATGGAAAATGTGCTTTTTATTATTTTGCATATATGTGATTTTGATGTTTTTATACTTCCTATGATTGAGATACAATAGTTTCAGATTTGCCATCAATAAAAAACATTTTTTTCACAATACTCCTCTTTTGAGTGGATGTTCTACTACTATTGTAGTAGACCTGCAGTCATTGATTTGTTATATAGTAACTTTTCTACTTTTTTGGTCATGTGTTTGTACAATACTTTTGTAACACATCTTGGCTATTTCTTATCAGTTACCTATGGAGCTGGTATGTGTTATGATCTTGAGTGCTATTGACGTAGTGGTTTGGTACTGTGATGCGATAATTCTGTAATTCAGCATTTTTTAATACTCTTATTTTTTTGTTATAATAAAATATTATATATCTTTTACATTACTATATGGTGTTGATGTGATCTTCAGTTGGTGACATATCGAAATATATGAAAAAATACGTGGAAAGTCTCCTATTAGCTTCAATGAAAACACAAACCATAGGGGCACATGATGCATTTATTTTTGCTTTGTGAGATGCATCACACAATATGTCAAATATATTTTCTGTATATATTTAGAGCAGAAACAGTGTTGGGAGCCAGGACATGGATTAGCCCTATTGATATGGCTATTTTGCATCCTAAACTACAGTGAAAGTAGAATACGCAAGTTGTTCCTTGGATTTCTGCAGTCAATTACATAGGAAAACCCACTGTGTGACTCTAGAATTAGGCTGGATTCATATGTAGCATCAGAACGACATGCAAATCAGTGAATTTTTCAAGCTATTTGGTCATTAATGGCCCTATGTTCAATGCAGCTATTATGGAGCAAAAAACTTGAAGTTGAAGTCACCTTGAAGAAGGTTCAGACTCACAGTTCAATTTCAGCTGCTTTGTGGCTTTACTTCGGTCACAATGAAACCACCACATGTAAACCCAACCTTAGAGAAAAAGGTTATGATAAACCTTGTTGGTGACTAAACACCATAATATCTTGAACCGAATAAGGAATCAAAAATGATCTATTGTATACCTCATGTTTAACATTTTTTAAGCATTTGTGGTTGTTTTCTTTTAAATTTTCCATATCACTATCGATATTTTGAAAATGTTAATTATTAGGTCACTAGGTTTAATAGTTTGACACTTTTCAGCAGACTCCTCAATATTAGTACAGATAGGCTTAGGGTGCATTCACACGGCAAGTGACAAATACCAGTCGGTTTATCCGATCGGTACCTGTCCTGTTTTGTGGACATGCCCACAGCCACGGGGGGAGGGGGAGGGCGGCTTTTCTCCGCGATGTGCCCTCCCCCTTCACATTGACTTGCACTGATTCCGTCCGAAAACTGGACGGACGAATGTGCAGGTACAATGGTTTGCGGGCGGCCCGCGGGCGAAAAACCCGTGCAGTGGGGACTGCTACACAGGTTTTCCATAGTGCTCCATTGTACTCATTTTCGGCCGGTTTTTCAGATGGTCTGCAAAACCGCAAACCGTCTGAAAAACCGGTCGAAAACCCGTGCAGTGGGGACATGTCCTTACACTGAAAGGTGACTCCAATGTGTATAGATAACACAGGATCCACCAGTCACAATAGGAGATAGTCACAACTCGACCTCTACCCCTCCCGGCACAGTATTTTTTTCCCAGGTCACAGAGCATGACCAGAAAACTCTCCTATAGAAGTCAATGGGTCTGCTTTTGTGCACAGGCTCTTATGTCCATGAAGCGGTAAAACCAGCACAGGCAAGATGGCCGACCCCATGTTCATATACAGACAACAAAAAGAAAGAAAATCTACAATCAGAAAATTAAACCAGCTAAGAAGAAAAGAACATGGATCAGTGTCTCATTATAATAAGTAAAACCATATATTGGTGTTAGATTCCCTTTAAATAACCAAATGGTCTGATCTAGAAATAATTGCGTAACTTTTGCCCAAACATTTACTACAAAAAGAAGCCATTTTCTAGCAAAGAATAAGATGCAGGAATCATTGGTTTACTACTTTTTCCTGGTGTCCCCATAAACTAATATGGCAATAACAGAAAAATAATTGCTTTACAAGTGGGAGGGTGAAATTGTGGATCCTGCCCATGCCCTGTGCCTGGGGAGCAGTTCTCATAACCTGCTGTGAACGACAAGTGCTGGCGTCATAATCCAACTTCTCTCTGAAGTCATCAATATGAATTTTATTATGTAAACAGCACTGAGCAGGACTAACATGAGACTATAGAGCAGGCATCCTCAAACTGCTGCCCTCCAGCTGTTGGGAAACTACAACCCCCATCATTCCCACTGTTATAGATTATATAAATGCATGATGGGAGTTGTAGTTTCCCAACAACTGGGGGCTGCAGTTTGAGTATGCCTGCTATAGAGTGATCAACTCATAGGACAAATATTGGCAGCTTACTTTTACATAGTTTCAGAATGGACCCCAGAATGAAGAATAAAAAGTGGACTAAGAGAATGAAGTGCAACCCCAGGGGCCGACATAGCAGAGGACCTCCATATAAGAACACTGTATGGCTACTTTATGCTTGAAAAGCTCATCTCTCAATTATCTACCAACTGAGGATCATGAAATTCCTCCCCAGGGTCTGTCACATGCTTCTCTCTCTTACTGGGATGCACATATGGCACGTTCCCCTCTAGTCATTTCCCCAGGACTTCTACATTAGAATGATTCCATGCCATATATTTCATAGCGTGCACACCTCACCTCACATCAACAGTTACCTAATAAATAATCTAAGGTAGAATTAACTTGGCCACATCATCCAGAACATCGTTACTGAAACTTAAGCTGCTGTTTAATTATTTCTAAGTTTAGCACTGGAGACATTAACAAAAAGCACTGGCTTGAGTGGCTGCTGCTCCGAAGACCTTCCCAGAATTAGCACCATTCATCAGGAGCGGACAAATTATTTTTAGAGCACAGAGTCAATATTTCCACTACAATGAATTCTTGTTCGGTGCCGTCTCGATCACCGAGGGGCTGTTGTTTAGCAGCGGCATTCTTGACAAAGGACCAGTTACCTAAAAGTGTCATTCTAAGGCAATGTTCACACGGCTTATTTGCAGGGCGTAATTACGCCCTGCAAATACGCCGTGTGGACGGGGGCGGGAGCGGGGGGCCGGCACTTCGCCGGCACTTTGCCGGCCCATAGACATTCATTCAGGGAGAGGAGACGTAATCCATAGTTTGTATGAGAACTGTGGATTACCGTAATGACTGGGACGTATTCCAGCCGTAATTTGCGCACTCTGGCACGTAATTACGGACTGAAATACGTCCCATTTTAAGCCGCGTGAACATAGCCTTAGTCTACACTCACTCAGCTACAAAGTCCACAAAATAGTGATCTGGTAGGAACGGTTCTCTTCAACAGTTCTTCCAGTGAAAGCAGGATACTTGGAGTAACTACAATCCTAGATGACTTTTTTAGTAGCCCATCATCATAAGACAGGGTTGTACTACGCATAGAATACTATTAGAAAGGGAGATCTCCTTAGGGAGATCGCCTATATAGGCGTGTGGAGATTCGATATTGCCTTTTTGCACTCCACGAAGCATCTGCATATCACAAGGCATTATGGGAAAGGAGCTGAGAAGCTCTAGCACCCTATATTGGATTTAACAAAGCCTCAAAACAGATGAGTGATGCTGGCTTGGCTAAATATCCCTTCTTGCTTTCCACAGATCCAGTGGGTCAAAAGTAAATTGAGGATTTGTTAAATCCAACAGAGGGTGCTAGAGGTTCTCAGCTCCTTTCCCATAATGCCTTGTGATATAGAGTACTATAAGGGCATATGGACCACCCTCTATGGGCCAGGGTAAGGAGCTGCTAAGGCCATGTTCACACGGCTTAATTGCGGGGCATAATTACGCCGTGTGGACGGGAGCGGGGGGCCCGCACCTCGCCGGCCCATAGACTGTCATTGCGAGCGGCGTGTATACGCCGCTAGTAAGTGACAATATCACTTATCTCCCCCCGCGGCGGATTCGCCGAGCGGGGAGAGGAGACGTAATCCACAGTTCTCATTGAGAACTATGGATTACCGTAATGCCTGGGACGCATTTCAGCCCGTAATTCGGGCAGAAATATGTGCCCAAATAAGCCGTGTGAACATAGCCTAACAAGCAGAACCTCTCTCTGACCATCCATGTATTACATAAATGACCATCATCTGAGTGGCCACTATGTAATGCTATATAGTTACAGGAATGTAACTATATAGCAATATTTCAGCAATGTAATTAGCTGTTTGCTGGGGGTACCCGGAGCCAAATCAAAGAAAAAAAAACCTACAGCAACAATCCGACTTTTATCAAGGGAATTATCACCGCAGAAAATAAATAATATCAGTGTTAGCTTTAATCCTCGATTTCGGATATAAATTCAGCTGAGGGATTTGTCCTTTCCCATACATTTTTAAACATAATTAGAAAAATCAGCAACAACTCGCTAGTACTGATTAGCAGAGAACAGGAACTCCAGGTTTTAAAGGTCACCTAGGATTAAGCATTATTAACATTAGTACTAAATAAACCCAAAGAATTTTTTGAATAAGTACAAAACTAGGAAATCAAAGGTTAATTGCTATGAAAGACATATGTGTTCTGTAATGTGATAATAAATAAAGTGGTGGCCTCTGTAAAGTGGGAGAACTTCTTGGGATGCACAATAAACGGAATGCAATGGATGTTATATGCACATGGCAGAAGGGTCAAACGGGTGTAATGGCAACCCTAAGTGCACAGGGTGCCAACCCATAGGGGCTTCGGTTGGTAAGGCGAAGGTGGTGATGGCCTTGTAGGGTGGAGATGGCAAAGCAGGAAACGTACACAGTCTGTTTTGTAATGCAGAAGTTTAATAAGCATGGTGGTTTTCACAGAGAGTCACAAGACGTCTACAATTGTATAGGCTGGCGGTTCTGTTACATTACACAATCTCTTTTTTCCAAGAGCTCCTCACGTACTAGGTCTTTAGGTTTCTGCTCCAAAAGCAGGTCGAGCCAAATATCTCCTGACCTCCATCACTGACACTCCTCAGGCTGCACTCACTTGTTACTCATATAGTAACTCCATTACCCATCACTTTCACCATTAGTGTGCGTTCCCACGGCCAAGGCAAAATAACGGTCGGATTTTCCGTCCGGTATTTTGTCTTTTTTTGGCACGTAGGGGGGCGGCTGTTGTTTGCGGTTTGCAGATTTAAGCCACCCCCTTCACACACACATGTTCATGTTCTGCCCAAGAACTGGGCGGAAGAATGAACATGTTGTAAGGTTTTAGGAACGTCGGCAGTGTCAAAAACTGTCCAGCGTAAAAGAGCACGTAAATAAGTAAGAGTGAGCATGCGAGAGAGCACGTAAACGAGTAAGAGTGCGCAAGCGAGAGAGCACGTAAACGAGTAAGAGTGCGCAAGCGAGAGAGCACGTAAACGGGTAAGAGTGCGCTAGCGAGAGAGCACGTACCTGAGTCAGAGTGCGCAAGCGAGAGAGCACGTAAACGGGTAAGAGTGCGCAAGCGAGAAAGCACGTAAACGAGTAAGAGTGCGCAAGCGAGAACGCACGTAAATGAGTAAGAGTGCGCAAGCGAGAAAGCACGTAAATGAGTAAGAGTGCGCAAGTGAGAGCATGTAAACGAGTAAGAGTGCGCAAGCGAGAGAGCACGTAAACGAGTAAGAGTGCGCAAGCGAGAGAGCACGTAAACGGGTAAGAGTGCGCAAGCGAGAGAGCACGTAAATGAGTAAGAGTGCACAAGTGAGAGCACGTAAACGGTAAGAGTGCGCAAGCGAGAGAGCACGTAAACGGTAAGAGTGCGCAAGCGAGAGAGCACGTAAACGAGTAAGAGCGCGCAAGAGAGAGAGCACGTAACCGTGTAAGAGTGCGAAAGAGAGAGCGCCCTTAATTGTTTAAGAGTGCACAAGAGAGAGCACGTAAACGGGTAAGAGTGCGCAAGTGAGAGAGCACGTAAACGGGTAAGAGTGCGCAAGCGAGAGAGCACGTAAACGAGTACAGTGCGCAAGCGAGAGCACGTAAACGGGTAAGAGTGCGCAAGTGAGAGAGCACGTAAACGGGTAAGAGTGCGCAAGCGAGAAGCACGTAAACGAGTAAGCGCGCGCAAGTGAGAGAGCACGTAACTGAGTCAGAGTGCGCAAGCGAGAGCACGTAACTGAGTAAGAGTGCGCAAGCGAGAAAGCACGTAAACGAGTAAGAGTGCGCAAGCGAGAGAGCACGTAAACGAGTAAGAGTGCGCAAGCGAGAGAGCACGCAAACGAGTAAGAGTGCGCAAGCGAGAGAGCACGAAAACGAGTAAGAGTGCGCAAGCGAGAGCACGTAACTGAGTAAGAGTGCGCAAGCGAGAGAGCAACGTAACTGAGAGTAAGATAAAGCAAGTGAGAGTAGAGCACGTAAACTTGAGTACAGATGGTGCCGAAGGAGAGCACACAATAACAGAAGTAAGAGTGCTGCAATGCGATTGAGCAGTAACTGAGTAAGAGTTCGCAAGCGAGAGCACGTAACTGAGTAAGAGTACGCAAGTGAGAGAGCACGTAAACGAGCAAGAGTGCGCAAGCGAGAGAGCACATAAACGAGTAAGAGTGCGCAAGCGAGAGCACGTAACTGAGTAAGAGTGCGCAAGCGAGAGAGCACGTAAACGAGTAAGAGTGCGCAAGCGAGAGAGCACGTAAACGAGTAAGAGTGCGCAAGCGAGGGGAAACACGCAAACGAGTAAAAGTGCGCGCAAGGAGAAAAACACGTAAACGAGTAAGAGTGCGCAAGCGGAGGGGAGCACGCAAACGAGTAAGGTGGCAAGCGAGAGAGCACGCAAAAAGAGTAAGAGTGCGCAAGCGAGAGAGCACGCACACGAGTAAGAGTGCGCAAGTGAGAGAGCATGCAAACAAGTAAGAGTACGCCAGTGAGAGCACGTAAACGAGTAAGAGTGCGCAAGTGAGAGAGCACGTAAACGAGTAAGAGTGCGCAAGCGAGAGAGCACATAAACAAGTAAGAGTGAGCGAGGGAGAAAAAACATGTGAACGAGTAAGAGCACATAAACGAGAAAGTGTGCATGTACCAGAATGTGTGCACGAAAGTGAGAGCACACAAAACAGAGAGTACAAGATAGCTTGTTGATTGCTTGTGAAGATTGTATGTCATTTAAGAAGCCAATGAAGAATAGGGAATTTATGAATATCAACTTAAGTAATTTTGAGATTCACTATACAGGAAAAGCAATATATTCAAATTATTGAAACCAATTTATTTAGTATAACAAGTCACTTGAGACAGGGCCAGTTATTTACAGTAATACTTTCATATTAATTGGATTGGTGACATTCTCCTAAATATTGACTGCTCTTATAGAATTGCTGCACCAGGGTCAGATGTCAAAGGCTAATAAATAAGCAGTCGATAGATAATTGACAATTCATTTAAAATGTATTTTCTTTCTGCTTCTCTATTCAGTTACAATAATCAAGTACACGGCTGCACACAGCATGAAAACATTTTCCGTCGGATGTTGAATCTCTTCCACATCTTGTATACACGATTAATTAGCTACAAGTCATGTGTAAAAGAAGCCACTATAGAACCAGGCCTGGTATGTATTGTGTGAATCCTAATTTTGTAAACAGGAAGGTACAAACTGCTAAAATTGTAAACCTATGCATGTGATAATTTCCTGTAATACACAACTACTTAGACTTGTGTCTGGGGCCCAAACCTCAGCCAAGACATTGTAGGTAATCAATCTGCATCATCCTTTAGAAATGCAAACATACAAACTGGACAACTTATAAACCCAGAAACTGTCTACACAAGACAAGGGAAAAAAACATTTTATATATAAAAATAAGTATTTGATACACTGGCAAGTTTGCAAGTTTTCCCACCTACAAAGAATGGAGAGGTCTGTTATTTTTATCATAGTTACACTTCAACTGTGAGAGACAGGATCTAAAAAAATCTGGAAAATCACATTGTAGGATTTTAAATAATTAATTTGCATTTTATTGCTTAAGATAAATATCTGATGCAATACATAAACAGAGCTTAATATTTGGTACAGAAATCTTTGTTGACAATTACAGAGGTCAGATGTTTCCTGTAGTTCTTGGCCAAGTTTGCACACATTGCAGCAGGGATTTTGGCCCCCTCCTCCATACAGATCCAGATCTTTCAGGTTTCAGGGCTGTTGTTGGGCTCCAGTGAGTTTCAGCTCCCTTTGGTGAGTGGAGTTGATACCTAATAGTTCTGTTTTGGTCTCATCTGACCACATGACCTTCTCCCATGTCTCCTCTGGCTCATCCAGATGGTCATTGGCGAACTTCAAACGGGCCTGGAAATGTGTTGGCGTGAACAGGGGGAATTTGTGTGCCCTACAGGATTTTAATCCATGCCGTAATGTGTTACTAATAGTAATCTTTCAGACTGTGTCCCAGCTCTATTCAGATCATTGACCAGGTCCTCTTATGTAGTTCTGGGCTGATTCCTGATCTTTATAAGAATCATCCTAACCCCACGAGGCGAGATCTTACATGGTGCCCCAGAACGAGGAAGATAGACAGTCATATTGTGTTTCTTCCATTTTTTATTCATTGTACCAATAGTTGTTGCCTTCTCACCAAGCTGCTTGCCTATTGTCCTGTAGCCCATCCCAGCCTTTTGCAAGTCTACAATTTTGTCCCTGGCGTCCCTCTTTGGTCTTGCTCATGGTGGAGAGATTGGAGAGTGATTGAATGAGTGTGTGGACAGGTGTCTTTTTATACATGTAATGAGTTCAAACAGGTGCAATTAACAGATAATGAGCACAGAGTAGGAGGGCTTCTTAAAGAAAAACTAACAGGTCTGTGAGAGGCAGAACACTTGCTGGTTGGTAGGTGATCAAATACTAATTTCATGCAATAGAAAGCAAATTAATTATTTTAAAATCATACAATGTGAATTTCTGGATTTTTTTAAGCTCCTTTCACTTACAGTTAAAGTGTACGATAAAAATTACAGACCTCTCCATTCTTTGTAGATGGTAGAATCTGCAAAATCACCAGTATAACAAATACTTATTTTCCCCAATATATATATATAGTGACACCTCCCTTGTGTCCGGACGCCCTCCTGGGCTGTCCTGGTGGTATTTCGCTCACGGATCGCCGCTTGGGTTAAACGGATGGCACTGACAAAGGCTTCTTCCTTATAACTCAGCCTGTTTTATTTTGGCACAGGATAACAAAATAAACCATAAACAGAATAAACAAAACCCTAGGCCGTCTGTCCACTAGCTATGCAAATAGCTTCTCTCACTATCATGGTCTGGACCTGGCGTCCAGCCCCACAAATATCGACTTATACCACCAGGTGCCACTGGTTCAGGCTTCCTTAAGCCTTGGGGGGTAAGAAGAGCCCTCCTTGCTTGCTCCACAGCTGTTCCAACTGCAGGTAGCAGACCACACTCCCCGATCCCCTGGAGTAGGAGGCCTTTAATAGGTCTCCAGAGACCAACCAAATCCCTGAGCTGGAACATGGGAACAGCCACCCACTCATCTGCAGCTGTTCCGGGAAGGCCAGCCCCTAATGGCTGGACATTAGCCATACTAGGTACAAGGGTCAGCAACCAGACCAGACCAGGCCCTCGGTGGCATTTTTCTCCCAGGTCTCCTGACGTACACCATCTAGTGGCAGCACCATGCGACCACCTATGGTCGCTCTGCCATAAAAAAAAATAAAATAAAAAATAAAAATATATATATATATACACATACACACACTTATGTACATATAGGTACATGCGTATATCATGTCTATTGGCTCTTATATTGCTACATAGTTTGTTAGTTGCACTTTAACACTAGTCTTGCGCTTGTAACATTGTAACCTTGTAACATTGGTATCACCCACAAAACTTTACTGAATTGAACTTTCCTTTTAGAGCTCAATGATTTACAGGGCCCCATAGCAAAATAGGTTAGCCCGCACCACCTAATGACAGGAAACCATTATTATACATAGAAAATATTAAGTACAGCATTAGATACTAGATAACCTGCATAGTAGCATTAGATAGCAGAAAGCCACCAACATGTTATAATCTATAGAAAGGTATAACGTTCTTGCACCTGGTTGAGCTTATTCTCAGCTGCTATGGCTTCTACCGCTATAGCCACACCCATGGGTCTGGTGCTTAAAAGCAGACTTCTCTCTACTGTCTAAAACTGGTCTAATATAGTTATACTGGAGTGTGAGCTCTGCAACAACAAGCACAAGAAGGTTAAAAAAATTAAGAAATAAAACGCGGATGGAAAAATGATGCGTGAGGACCCCTGAGTGTGAGGATAGACAGAGAAAGAAAGACAGTGAACCCCAGTGCTAGACCTCCCAGAACTGACTCTGCGTACTTGCTGGCCTGACCCTAAGTGGTCGACAACAACTGGACGGCGGCCCCTGCACTGGTAAGGGTGGAACACAAAACAAGACCAGACAAACATAATAAGGAATGGTCAGCAAAATAGGTCAAAAGCATATAATCCAGGCACAGAATCTTGGCCAAAAGTGCAGTCTCTACTGCATCTTACAGAGAGGACTGCGCTGAGGTCTGAACAGGAACGGTCATAACCCAGAGGTAGAAAATCATACAAAGTCATACTTGCAGTTGTCTATATAACCACAGAACAATACAAACAGTACAAATACATCATGAGACACCTTCCAAGTGACCACATGACACCAGCAGAAGGTGAATTTCTAAACAGAACTAGGGGAAAGGTCCGTTCTTGTTTTTGGGAAAATACAGACAAGACTAAAGAAGTGTATGGGCAAAACTTCCTCTTCTCTCTTTTCACATTAGTTCCTTATTTAGTCTAATTCAAATAAAAATAGTGATAACAAAGCTCCTAGAGAAATTGTATTAAAAAAAAAATTCAAACAGTTGCCAGATCTGCCAGAGAGGTTGATGCTTTCATTCTGAAATACCCTATGGTGATCCAAGTCTGGCTGAGCAGAAGCACAGGTGGCCCACATGCATACCTCCCAAGTGTCCCTATTTTGGAGGGACAGTCCCTATTTTTAACCCTTGTCCCTCTGTCCCTCTTAAACTGACGATCTTGCTGTAAAAAGTATCTGAATACTTCCTCGCTATATATCCCATAACAACTTGCTTAATATCTCATCATTGGATACACAGCAATCCTGAAAATGTCTCCCTTTTTGCCTGTCTAAAAAGTTGGCATGTATGTGTGGGGGCGTGGTTAGAGGTGTGTGTTGGTGTGATGTCATGTTTTGGGTGTGGTTAGAGGCGTGGCCTGATGTGTCTCTCTTTGCAATCTCTAAAAGTTGGGAGGTATGCACATGTTTGTAATACAGAAGTTATAATAAGTCTACATTACAGCTGTCCGAGGATATCCATACTGAGAGCTACAATCTGATTGCTATAGGAATAAATCCCCTTTAACCTATGCAGTAATTTCTATAAATGCTTCCTATGAGATCCACGAACCCTATGGATGGGGGCTGTCTTTATAAGACAACTCTTTAAAGAGGACCTGTGGCCATTCCTGACACGTCTGTTTTAATAAATACTACTGTTCCCCAGGAAATAACAATTCTAGAGCATATTTGCTTAGATCTCTATATCGTGTGGTTCTCCTATTGTAACTACTAGAAAAACATTAATCTGTCAGCTGGGTGTTACCAGTTGTGGGAGGGTGTCTCTGCACAGTCTGACATTGTCCAATCAGCACTGTGATTGGTACACACTTCTGAAAATTGGAATGGTAACGCCCATCTGACTGATTCAGGAATACATTTCTAGAAGAAATAACAACCCAGAGTTGTAAGAGAAGATGCCCCAGAATTGTTATTGCACAGAGAACACAAGGATTTACTAAAATCCTTGTGTTCACAGGTTCTCTTTAATACAAGGCTGTGGCAAGTAGAAGCATTGCATTATATAGCAAATGGGGATTTCAGTGACTTTCTATATACATAAACCTACATGCACTCACATAGTGGTCACCAAGTCAAGAAAAGATGCAAGACAACCACAGTCTGCAGAACAGACCCCAACACTGTTTTTATTAGTGGGTGGTTGTGGCAGTAATAGAGGCCTATAGAGCGCTGTGTGTCATTCCTATAACTGGATTTTCCCCATGGTCTTCTCCTGCCATACCTGGTTATGCTCCACTCCACCTTTTTCATCCATTGTTTAATGCTGTACTTTGCTGGGACGACATAAGTAAGACTATGTCTACACAGCAATGTTAAAATGCCATCCAAAATCCGACGGCATTTTAACATCTTTGTACTGCGGATTTTTGCACGGTTTCGGGCTAAAAACTCTGGTCGGTTTTCGGATTTCCCGTCGGCCCAGTACATTCACTGTATGGGAATCTGGCGGACGATACAGCATATCACTTATCTCCCCGCGCGTACAATACTATCGTCTTGTACAAGCGGGGAGAGGAGGCGTAATCCACAGTTCTCTATGAGAACCGTGGATTACCATAATTTCGGCCCGCATCTCGCTCGTATTAGAGCGCAAATACGACACGAAATGCGCGCCGAAATTACCCTGTGTGAACATAGCCTAAGATTAAAGTTTGTACTGGCTGAAGCATAGACTGGCAAGCAAGCTGACCATTGATCGGGAAGAGCAGCTGCATATTGTAAAAACTGCATAAAATATGGAAAGAATTTGCCAATAGACTTTGGTGAGTTATAATGATTAAATTATGTGGGTCCACTCGATGCTATGGCTTAAGCTTTAATTCAATATCAACTTAATTTTTTACCATTAACATTCAGTTGTTGTGCAGTTTTTGAGTTACTATAATGTACACCTACCATAAAAAACGTTAAGGGGTTAATGCAGAAAAGGGAATCAGAGAGAGGACAAAAAATACAAATGTATTTAAATGTACAGGAGAAAAATAAAAACAGCTATTCGTCACAAGAGCGGCCATTCCATCGCTGCTGCGTGCATTAGTACATACACATATGGTCTCCTATCCCACAAACATATAATGTACATTGCAGACGAGTCCAAGATGGCATCACCACCAACAAATAACAGCTGTTGCTTCTGATTCATATTTCTCTTCATACTGAATTACTCAGCGCACCTGCTGCACGCCTCTGTCAGGACACAGACCAGGATCTATTTCTGTACTGATGGTTCCTGTCCAGCACCTGTCCTTAAAAAGTACATGGAGCACAGGAGTGTACTAACAGAAGTGACATATAACAAAGGTCGGGTTTATGCAGGTCATAAAGGTCAGTGTACCAACCACAGTGACGGCTCACAAGAAGCCAAGGCTGCAAGCCTCAATGCTTGAGAGACTTACAGACTGTCAACCTACATAATCACAATACAAATATGAAGGATTATGTTCTCAAATTTGTAAAAAAAAAAACAACCTGCTACAATAGGACAACATTGCATGCTCGACATTCCTTGTGTATAAAGAGATTTACTAAGTCTAATGCAACAGCATTCTAGTGCTTAATTGATACTGGATGCCTTGATCCACATTTATTACTACCATATGTGTTTTTTATGCTCTTTGTGCCGTTCTAGACAACTCTGAAGCATCTATAAAATGGCATGGCATCAGGGCCGGGACGAAGGGTAGGCAAAGGTAGTCGACCGCCTAGGGCACCACTCCATCCCAAGCAGGAAGATGGCACAAAAAGGCATGGAGTGGGCGGAATTTTCCAATTGCAGGGCACTTTGTGCCTTGTTTGCATAGGGCACTAAAATACCTTGTCCCAGCCCTGCCTGGCATGGAGAAGAGGGGACATGTCTTACAATGTGACATAGGCACCAAAATGTCTAAAGTACGTCAATAGCAGTGGTGTAAAGAAGAGACAAATGTCTAATAGGGCTAGCTGGATGCAGAATCCATCACACAGCGTGCACCATCAAGAGAACGTTGGTGCAGCTTCTACTTTTCAAGTTGTTTAAGACTTAATAAAAAATCTACTCTATAATGTGTGGGAATTCGAACCCAGAGCACTGAATGGAGTGACTCCGCTGCAGGGTAAATTATTTGTACAAAGAATGCATTCCATGTCTGCAGCCCACGTGTAACCAGACAAACCCGTCCATAGCTACTATCACCAAGATCAGTACTGGGGACCGAAATACACTACTGTACAGTCAGACAGTCCTCCAATACTACAGTACACGACCCTGATAAAAAGGAGGAACAATATACACAGAATACAGAAGGAAGTGAAAATCTGTCACAGAAAAATGTGAAATTAGTAATAACGTCCAATGAACTGCTTTATGCATCAATGGAGCAGTTCCTGTTCCTATGTTTTTTGGCCACAAACTCTCCCAAACCTAAAGCTATTGACCATATCCTCAAAACATGTGTAGCGGTAGTGAGACTGGATAAAGAGGAAAGGGGCATATGCATGTGTGTGTTTATATATATATATATATATATATATATATATATATATATATATATATATATTATATATATATATATATATATATATATACACATACACACACATATACATTAAAAATAAAAACACAGTCATCACACATTTGTATATAAAAAGTAAAGAAAATACAGTCTAACTTCTGACTTTCTTGCTTTCGCACTTTTTTACTTTATGAGTGGAAATCCTTTTAGAGATAACTTTGATAGAAAAAAAAAAGTTCTACAGAAAACACGATAAGGGCATGTCCCCACAGCAAGGGTTTTGCAGCCGTTTTGCACCCAAAAAAACATTGAACATGCACGTTCTTCATCGCGGAGAAAAGCCGCCCCCCCCCTCCTCCTGCGGCCGTGGGGATGGCCGCAAAACAAGACAAATACCGGTCAGATAAACCAACCGGTATTTGTCCTCTGCCGTGGGGATAAGCCCTTAATTGCTGAGTCTTGTCTTTAGGATTGTGAACATCAGTTGCTATCAATGTGCTTGTGTGTGGGGAGAGGTTTTGCAGTCATTTAAACACCTTTTTTCTTCAGGTTCAATTCTGTCTCTTCTGACCCTCCTTCCTAATTGTCAATGGCTTCCTACACTGCTAATCACGCTGTCTATACATGTCATATACATAATAGTTTTGGTTAGGGCTGTATTATCCACACACTAGGCAGTTAGCCCGGGGACCCCGTGTGGTCGGAAGTATTTCTCCAGAATCCTCTGGACACCATCGGCTCCCTGTCCCGCCAATAAGTATTTTAGGCTACTGGCTGCTTTAGGCTGTGAGAGGTGTGTATTCTATTATAGTTTTCAGACTGGTATAATGCCATGTGTTTGGACATGGCAAGAAGCGTATGCTGGTGTGATGCAACGTGTTTGGATACGGTAAGAAGCGTAGACTGGTGTGATGCAATGTGTTTGGACATGGCAAGAAGCGTATGCTGGTGTGATGCCATGTGTTTGAACATGGTTAGAGGCATGATCTAGTATGATGCCATGTGTTTGGACACAGAGGCATGGCCTAGTGTGATTCCATGTGTTTGGACATGGTAAGAAGCATAGACTGGTGTGATGCCATGTGTCTGGATATAGTAAAAACATAACGGTGTGAGCCATGTGTCGGATAAGTAAGAAACATAGACTGGTGTGATGCCATGTGTCTGGATATGGTAAGAAGCGTAGACTGGTGTGATGCCATGTTCTGGATATGGTAAGAACATAGACTGGTGTGATTTCCATGTGTCGGATATAGTTAAGAACGTAGACTGGTGTGATGCCATGTGTCCCGGATATGGTAAAGAGCATAGACTGGTGTGATGCCATTGTCTGGATATAGTAAGAACGTAGACTGGTGTGATGCCATGGTCTGGATATGGTAAGAAGCATAGACTGGTGTGATGGGCCCTGTATCTGGATATGGTAAAAGCATAGACTGGTGTGATGGCCATGTGTCTGATATTGGTAAGAAGCATAGACTGTGTTTTATGCCATGTGTTGGGATATAATAAGAAGCATAGACTGGTGAGATTGCCATGTGTCTGGATATGGTAAAAGCATAGACTGGTGTTGCTGAAGTGTTTGGATATAATAAGAGCATAGACTGGTGAAAAGCCATGTATCTGGAAAATGGTAAGAAGCATAGACTGGTGTGATGCCATGTGTCCTGGATATGGTAAGAAGCAGGTAGACTGTGTGATGCCATGTTTTGGAAATAGTAAAAGCATAGACTGGTGTGATTCCATGTGTTTGGACATGGTAAGAAGCATAGACTGGTGTGATGCCATGTGTCTGGATATGGTAAGAAGCATAGACTGGTGTGATGCCATGTGTCTGGATATGGTAAGAAGCATAGACTGGTGTGATGCCATGTGTCTGGACATGGTAAGAAGCATAGACTGGTGTGATGCCATGTGTCTGGATATGGTAAGAAGCATAGACTGGTGTGATGCCATGTATCTGGATATAGTAAAAAGCATAGACTGGTGTGATGCCATGGGTGTGGATATAGTAAAAAGCATAGACTGGTGTGATGCCATGTGTTTGGATACTGTAAGAAATGTAGATTGGTGTGATGCCATGTGTCTGGATATGGTAAGAGGCATAGACTGTGTGATGCCAGTGTCTGGACATGGTAAGAGGCATAGACTAGTGTGATGCCATGTGTCTGGACATGGTAAGAGGCATGGCCTGATATGATGTCATGTCCTTGCACAGGGCCCTGTGTACTGCTTTGCCAAGGGACCTTTAATGCTGGTTTTGGTCACTGATCGGTACTGGTTGGACTGGTGTGGCTTGTACTTTAGACATGAAAGTTATGAAACATACCAAATATTCAAGCTACAGAAAAGTTGAGGCCCAGGTGCAATATTACTTAGTATTTTAATGTAGCTAATTTTATACTTGCAATATTTCCCCCTTGAAATAATTAAATCTGCATGAAAATTAGTTCAGAGAT
This sequence comes from Phyllomedusa bahiana, assembly GCA_025379985.1. NCBI lineage: Eukaryota > Metazoa > Chordata > Amphibia > Anura > Hylidae > Phyllomedusa > Phyllomedusa bahiana. The sequence continues at coordinate 40,538 of JAODAL010004352.1, read as the reverse complement.
CACTTTAGGCAAGGGAAGAAGTTGAAGCTTGTGGGCCCCAATGCAAAATATGTACCAGACCCAAGGCCACCATTAGGACAATACTGTGATCAGGGGCCCATATCTATCTATCTATCTATCATCTTTTTCTAATTTCATTTTTTGTAAAAGGCAGTACCCGCTACCATGCCTGGCCACTTCTCCCAGAGGCATTCATCTGTTCAGTTAGGTCATAAAGAATTTCAGCGTGTACTATGGGTGTTATAAGATAAAAACCAGTAATAAAAAGGGGGCCCCACATGATTTGGCTGTATAGGGTCCTGAAATTCCTGATGGCAATTCTGACAGAATCTCTCCCCTCCACCTACTATCTACAATGCTATTGTCTTTTTATGAGACAAAAGGGTCTTTGGGTTGCCTCAGACACCAGGGACAGGGTGGAACTGCTACCTCTGCACCCACTATAGCTATGACGGCCACCTCTGCACCCACTATACCTATGACGGCCACTTCTGCACCCACTATAGCTATGACGGCCACCTCTGCACCCTCTCTAGCTATGACGGCTACCTCTGCACCCACTATAGCTATGACTGCTACCTCTGCACCCACTATAGCTAGGACATCTACCTCTGCACCCGCTTTAGCTATGACTGCTACCTCTGCACCCACTATAGCTATGACGGCCACCTCTGCACCCACTATAGCTATGACGGCAACCTCGGCACCCCTATACTTGATGCCACCTCTGAAACCCACTAAAAGCTATGAGGGCCCAAACCTCTGCACCATCTATAGCTACGACGGCTACCTCTGCACCCACTATAGCTACGACGGCTACCTCTGCACCCACTATAGCTACGACGGCTACCTCTGCACCACTAGCTACGACGGCTACCTCTGCACCATCTATAGCTACGACGGCTAGCTCTGCACCATCTATTGCTACGACGGCTACCTCTGCACCCGCTATAGCTATGACGGCGACCTCTGCACCATCTATAGCTATGATGGCCACCTCTGCACCCACTATAGCTATGACGGCCACCTCTGCACCATCTATAGCTATGACGGCTACCTCTGCACCCACTATAGCTATGACTGCTACCTCTGCACCATCTATAGCTATGACTGCTACCTCTGCACCCGCTATAGCTATGACTGCTACCTCTGCACCCGCTATAGCTATGACTGCTACCTCTGCACCCGCTTTAGCTATGACTGCTACCTCTGCACCCGCTATAGCTAAACCCCTGATGACTGCTACGTCTGCACCCTCTATAGCTATACCACCTCGCACCCGCTTACATGACTGCTACCTCGCAACCCCTTTACTATGACTGTACTTCTAAACCGTTTAGTTGACTGCTCCCTTTGCCACCCTATCTATAGGCCCCCGCCACCTCTATAGCTATACGGACCTCTGAGTTAGATGGGGTCCCTGACCCACATAGCTTATGCTGCTACCTCTCACCATCAAAAACTATGATTGCTACCTCTGCCCCAATAACTATGACTGCTACCTCGCCCCCCACTATATTTAACCCCACCCTGCACCCCTATACATGACTGACCTCCCCACCCAATACTAACGCCCCCTGCCCCCAAATTAGCTATACTGCTACCCTGAAACCCTAAAAGCTAGCTGCTACCTTGCACCCACTATACTTAAGGCTACCTCTCCCCAAATAGCATGACGCTCCTTGCCCCCCAAATAGTTGACTGCTACCTCTGCCCCACTAATATGGGGCCACCTCGCACCACTATAGCTTTGCCCCCCTCTCACCCACTATAGCTATGAGGCACCTCGCACCCCATCATGACGGCCACCCTGCACCCACATACTATGACCCCTCTGCCCCACTATCTTGACTGCACCTCTGCCCCACATATTACTGCTCCACCCCAATACTAGCCTCATTCAGGGTTTTCGCACTTGGGGAGCGCTTTTTGGGCCAGGGGTTATATGGATTGAAAAACACTGAAATTTTCCTCGCAGTCACGCAGCGGCAGCTGTCTTCCTCCTTTGGATGGACTTTACAAGTCGCTCATGAAAGAATCCATTGTAAGGAGGGAGTGAGATATGCACACTTAGATCTGCTGACTGCACGGAATCCAGCAACAGCTGCTCTATTCAGCCAATGTTTTGTGCCTCTGCCAGCCGGGATAGCGGTGTATTTTCTGTGTGCACGGATATGCATGTACAAGTGTAAAGATGAGGCCGCTCAACAACAAGCCTGCACAGGAGCAAGGAGCAGGATGTTTACATGCATAGCTCCTTCACAATTTCTCTATTCACCAGGGATCTCCACTTCCAGGATACCAGCGTCAAGTTAAATATGGCTTATTTTTGCTCAGGCTTTTTCCTTTTTTTGCCAAGTGTTACATTTCACAGTAATAGATGTCTTGCCAAACAGTGCTGCAAGTTGTCCGGACAGGAGGCAACTGTGATGACAGGAATACAGCAGAAATTCTACTATGATTTCCAAAAAGATTTGCATTTCTGAACTACAAATGATCAGAAAGATCAGTCTGTCTGTCCTAAGCAATTTTGGTCTCCATCAGGAAAATGTGCTACCATCTTCGAAAATGTGAGAGTCTGCGGGCAACTAGGAGAACATCATAAGTCCCTGTTGAGAGTCATTCAATGGCCTTGGGCATAGAGGAAAAAATGAAAAATAAATAAAAATATATTAGAAAAGTGGAATTATATTTTTGGGGTTTTTTTGTGATCATTTTTGTTTTTCATAAAAAATGTGTCCACAGGGTTCCTGTGCCAGACTGAGGCCAAACAAGTGTCTGGTAGGTATGCATCAGCATAGTAGACTATCCTGGTATGTCTATTGCTTACCATATTAACCTAGTATGGTGCAGTAAAGCATAAGTCACAAGCTACTGTTAAACATTCGTACATTTTGGGAAGCATTATGGACAGTTATCACTGGAGTAACCCCAGGTGACGTCACAGCCATGAGGTGCTGATGCCTGTAGTATTCCTAGGATGACTGCGGCAACCATGCAATAAGCAGTGTAACAGGAGGAATGGTGGCTTTTTTCTTTATGGGGATAAGGAGAAAGCTGTGGGTCATCTGTTCTTCATCCTTTGCCCTGCAGGCTCTTGGTTGGTGGCAGGGATAGCTTTAAGTATGAAGGACCAAATTGGACCACGCTGGTGTAAACGGTTGCGAATGGTCTCATGTGACACCTGGTTGCCTCTCACCTCACTTAAACGTGCTTGGAGTTGTGAGGGCATCATCATCCGTTCTGCAGGGCATATGTTTGACACAGGTGATAGCATTTCTTCACTGTGTGATAGACCCAAAGGACGTCCACTTCTTTGCCTCTCTGTGACTCTTCCAGGTCTCTTGTACTGGGTATGTTCAAGTCAGCCGTATTAGTTGCAGTAGTTAGGGGCATAATTGCACAGCCCGCAAATTCAGTAAAATCATAGCACTCATTGAGTGAACGGGAAAACGAAAGTGAATGGTCCCTGGGCCAAAGCGCTTTAGAAGTACGCGCTGGCCAGCATGCACTTCTAAACCACATAGCGTATAATAGCGCGCACAGTACTCATCGCTATGCTCTGGGAAAACGCCATGTGAATTCACCCTATCTCTGTTGCAACCTGCTGATGACACTCTAAGTCTCGAGTGGCAACTTATTTCCGTGCTGAGAGCATCAATGCTTGAAGCCTCGCAATGGCGAGGTACTGTTGATTCAATTGTAAGGTGTTGTCTTGAGCTCTCCATGATATCAAAATGTTGAAACAGCACCGATGAGGAGGACTAGTTTAAATCCGCGCTTTGTTAATTGATCCATTAAATGGTATAGGGTGATTCAGGGATCAAACACCTGTTGGGAATTATTGCCAATGGTCCTTGTTCTCGAGATCTAAGGGCAAGTTGTTTAAACAGGTACTTGAAACAATGAACAGCTGGATATGTGCATCTAAAGGTAAGAGATGGTCTCATTTAAAAAAATGTTTCAAGAAATATTATGCTCTTCCTGAAATTTCAACCAAAATCCAAATATCCTTAACTTTATGTGAGTAGTGTAGTATTTGTTCCTTTGGATAAAATGGGCCAATGCTGACCCTAATTCAATTTCCCTACTGCTGCTTTGCTCTGTTTAGCACAACTATAATAGCTGAAGTGTAAAACCGGAGCTCCACTTCAAGCTGTATCAGCAGACAGATGTAACCTTCAGCACTCTGTATTGTACATATGCTTTTGTTTGCCATACTCTTTCCGCTTGGGTCGGGAAAAATACATTGTAGACCCGTCATGTGGTTTACTCGAGATTTCATCAAAGTGAGGGGAGAAATATGACACGGAATATAAAATAAACATCTCTGGTCTATCGTGGTGATCGCCTGTAGTTCCCTGGCTGTACAGTTCGGCCGCAGTACAGTTGGGAAGGCATCAAACTCACATGGGTTAGCATAAAAAGGTGTCATGTCTCTTGACAGCCGTCACATTTGCCAATTTGCTCTGAACAAACTTTTTCTGAGCCGTGTTTGCCAAGTCTTGAAGGACGAGTTGCAGAGTGTGTATTGTCAGTGTACTGATGCTCCCAGAACTGATAAAGAGCCAGCAGCAAGCATTACTACTGGACCATTTGTAATAGAAGTATCAGATCTGATTCCATTACTTATGCTGAATGCACCAATACTGCCTGGGCCATTGAGATACTCACCGTATATTCCACTGTGTGGATTGGATGCACCCAGAGAGGAACCTATTAGGAAATTCTGTAATACGTGATATTATGAGCAGATGAGATCTGCAGCTGCATGGAAACTTCATGTTCCTTACAACTTCCATGAAGACTCTGTGCTTCATAGACTATAATGAGCCTACAGCCAACATAGGGACAACTGCAGATACAATGCTTAGTGGCAACGAAGGAAAAGGTTGTCCAGCAATGCAATGGCCAGTAGTAAAATCATGAGACTTTTATTATAACATCCATAAAATTCAAGAAAGTGAAGCAGGCTACAAAAAATGGCGACGCGTTCGGGAGGGTCTCCCTCCTTTCGGCATGACCCGAAACGCGTCCTGGCATTTTTTGTACCTGTGCTTGCTTGCTAAATTTTATGGTTGTTACAATAAAAAGTCTCAGATTTTAACTACGGCCATTGCATTGCTGGACAACCTTTTCCTTCGTTGCCGGCCATTCCTCCTTGCCTGGAGGGTCCTGTTGTGCAATTTCCTCCTGACAAGCGGTGAGCTGAAATCTCTATGTGTGTGCACAGTGCTTAGTGGACCTGCATCTGTTATTGTATTCCTCTCCAAATTGCTATGCGCTCTTGCAGAAACGGAGTAATCGTACGTCTAGAGGGTCGTCAATGATTTCGCGCTCAAAAAGGTTGGTCAGTTAGGACGGCGGTATTGGGAAAAAAATCAAAGGACAAAATTAAACTTTACTCACATTTTGACCCCACTGCTGCTCCAGCACCACCACTGCTCCGGTGCTCCCCACCGATGACATCACGTTCACTGGTCACATGATGCTGCAGCCAATCAGGTGCTGCAGCATCTCTATGTGCATGAAAGGCAGCGAGTGGCTGCAACGTTACGTGAGCAATAAACAGCATCAGCAGGTTCTCAGGTGAGTTTCTTCCTATTATCTACTACTCCCTAGCAGCAAAGCCGTGTGAACATACCACTGACGGTAGTAATCTTTTTTTAGGATATCGAGATAAAAAAGCTAGTAATTACTCGCTATAAAGATCTATGCTCTACATGACTCTTTTTTACCTTTACCACTAGATACTGTATTTCCGTATTTCAAGCCACCCTGGGACCATCTTGTTGCTCTAATTTGCTTTTAGGGCAGCATTTCTTCATGTTTGATGACTTTTTCACAATGCCCCCCACTGATACAGTTCCCAAGATCCCCAACATGTCATGTGTGGAAGAACGATAAGCGGGCAAGCCATTTGGCACAGAAAGCGGCACTCCCAGAGATAAGTGGCACTGTAGGCAGCTGGAACAGGCAGTGGTGACCCACTGCTGGAGCAAAGCAAAGGGGTCAATATCACAATATGTCGCATGTCTAACTACCTAGCACGGGAAGCCATGTTTCTCTACTACCACACAGGATAAAAAATGTGCAATAAATATGGACCTTATCCTTCTAGTTGAAATGGCTGTCTATGGTAAGAATTAAAGGGGTTGTCTTACTACATTGATTCATCTCACTTCAGTCCTTTTTTTTTCTTGGCTTTCACTTTGAATTCAGCGGGCTGTGTATAGTCGGCTTTCATTGGGCTGCAAGTATGAAGCCAGGGTCTGTAGCTATAGCAACAGTGTTGCAGCTCTATCAGGAGAGATTGAACAGGTTTGTACGCTTATAGCGAACCGAAGTAGCTGATGCAGCCCACTACAGAGGATAGAATAGGTAACGACAGCAATAGGCTAGGAACTGTTAATGGTCATATGGACTTGTTTTGCAAGAGTCGTAGCAACATAAAAGCAATCCTTGTTAGTGAGACAACCCCTTTTTTAAGGAAAAAAAAAATGAAGACCATGGTGCTTCTAAGAGCGCGTGTATATATAATGTAAGTCTACATCCAACGGCAGAGAGGACAAAAATATCTCATGGATTCTAATTCAGAAATCCAAAAGTGATTTCAAAACCCGTTTCGTTCTTGTACGTACCAGTTTTTGTACAGGTTTTCAGATTTTGGCCATCACATCAATTGAAAACAGTGTAGCTCTGTATGATCCTCACTACTTCAGTTGAGATAGTGGGCGGCATTAATGAGAACATGTCTAGCTTTTTGACCGCAATGTTTTGGATTTTAAGCCCCCGCAATGTCTCGGAAAATCCAAACTGTGTGAACTACAGCTCGGATTTTCAATTGAGGTCTATCAGGTCTTTACAGTCGGATTTTTGCAGATTCCTAAAATTATTTTGAATCTATGCTTAATTCTAATCCAACAGTAAAATCATTGTGTGTAGACGTAATGCCTGCTCTTAGTAGACACATTAGGCAGGAGTAGTAGATCCATAAAGAAAATACATACTTTTTTCCCCAGGAATTCATTCCACAGTTAGATAGTATTGTACGTTTTTCACACTCATCACAAAACTTTATTCTGGTCTCATGTATGGGGCCACATAATGGATTTTTGTTGTTCGTGTCCATAATAAAATTCTATGGCACATAAAGGTTCGTTTTGTTCACAGAATCCATAATAACTATTGAGGTACATATTGTGCACTCGAATACTTGCCATATTACAGCCATGTTCCCCAAGAAGCAATGCTACCATGATACAAAGACTACTACTGCAGTAAGGATTAAAGGGGTTGTATCATTACATTAAATTGTTGGATTCCACCTCCTTTCATTTCATTGGATCTGAGTCTCTACACATTTACATTCTGTTGGCCACAGTCTTCATATATCGCGGAAAGCATGCTTCCTCTCGCCCTATGTCTCACTCGAATAGACGGCGGCGGAGGACTCTCATTTCACTGATGCACAGCCAGCCTGCATCTCAGTAACCTCGCAGTGCTTCTACAATGTGAGAGCAGAAGTTGTGCCACCAGTGCCTATGCTGCTGGTGTAAACATAGAAAGGAGACACACTGTGCTGCTCTGGATGGTTCCATAGTGAAGACTGGATTTAACTTGTTACTCGCAATTCCTCCAGCTGTGAGAGGAGAGAGGATCAGTGCGCTCGAGTTTCATAGAAGACTGTCTACCTGGAATGTAGGCCTGTTGTATTTAAACAGCTCTTACAAAATAGACCTGACTAGGGAAGAGGAACGACACAGTGTGACACATGTGGAGTCAGACAGAGAGGGGGGGGCGGGGAGAGCAGGGGGGGCGGATTGTTCCATCCCCTCCCACTGTCTCAAAACACACTGATCTGGGGGCGCGAGCAACGACTACAGTGAAGGGCGCGGGGTGATGTCATCCAATCTTCAGTTAAAGAAAACACCCATAGCTGGGAGGGCGCAAGAAGGAAACGCCCTTGGATTTGAGAAACTGAAGAGCAAATTGAAGCTACTCACAGAAAACAGGCAAAACTGATGAAGCAGATTAACATCCCTTTACTTTATATATACTATAATTATATATATATATAAATATAATGATATATATTTATATAATATAATATCGTTATATATAGATAAAAGTGACAGCTAACGTATATATAAATTAAAGAAAGTGCACTACCTCGCAAGTCCTTCCTGATGTGCGCTCGAATGCTGTCTCCTCGTCTCTTGCCCGCTTCTTTTCCATACTCCGAGTCTTGCATAAGGACCTCAGTGAGAGCATTTGCTCCCTCACTACTTGTGCTTACACCCGGATGAGAGATGCGCTCTTGGCTGGCACGAGAGCTAAGGCTTGGCTGTGAGGCACGTTTCACCGCTTGCAATTTAGCCAAAGGCACAATGTCACATTGTTGGGGCCTGTGCCACACGGTCTGACGGCTTAATGCATTATAATAGTAAAAACGTCCACTCTGCTGGTCGTACAGTTCCCACCATTGGTTCTCATCAGATTGGCGCACGGTTACACCTGGAGGGGGCTCCCAACCACATTCTCCAGTGTCTGTCCCCTGGTTTACATACATGCGCTCATGAGAGCGTGGCTCTATAATCTCCACCCAGTCTGAGCTGCAAAACAAAAATACGAGACATGAGAAGTCAAATGTATCTTGGTGAACATATCATATGTTCTGTTCTTCTACACGGGCGTTGTATTTTAAACGAGCGATCAGCCCCCTATGCTCTGCAACATGATGCAGATTAGATTGTACTTTCAATGTGATGGATTGTAATTGTGTATCTAAGCAGTGAGGCTGTTAAAATATCAGAAAATGGCGAAGTGGGGAATTAAAATGTTGAAACCTCGCACTTCTATCTTTAATGCTCCAATTAATATATTTTGGAATTAGAGATTTGACTAAAGCATTGACAAGAATTCTGATTGTGGTTTCTATGCAGTATGCCCGACCAGTACACCTCAAGTCGTACAGTTGAATATTTTAGACGTTTAGAAGCACAGAGTCATTGGAGGCCCCCGACCAGATCTGTGAAGGTGTCGATGTGACAAGTAGGATCTTTACAGCTGTTGTCAGCTGCAGTCGTTGACATAATTAGGAAGCGGTTCTCAGCAAATGGCAGACTAGCTCCAGGGGCCATTCACAAATTACTGCGCCTCAGGAATGCTGACTGCTTCAGTTCAGAAAAGACAGTTTTGCATAAAAAAAAAACACTACTAAAAACACATACTTTTTTAAGCTTTTTTTTTTCTGGGAGGGGCAAAACTTGCAGCTGCCAAATGCCAGCTGAAGTCAATAGGCAAACCTAACCCGCACTACAGACGTTGCTTTTTTCTGTAAAGCCTTTTTTTTCACTTTAGCATTTGGGTCAATAGCAGTTTTTAAATAAACACAGAAGACGACATATATGATTGGGGCTATGACAGTTTTCTGGGCAATGACTTTGAGACAAGAAAAACCCTTCGAATAAATTGTATTAACTGTGCAATACTCCAAAAAACTGCTCGATGTGCCGCCAGACTGCTCTCTCCCTTTGTTATGACACAAATTCTGGGGGCGTGGTCACGTACTGAGTCTCACGCGCCCGCAATGATATCTTTCTCCCGGTGTAATTCGTGCGATATTGTATAGGCCGGGGGAAGACAAGGCGTAATTCATAGCTCTCTATGAGTTCTATGACTTTTGGGTGCATTACAGCGCAATTACGCACTGAAATCCCCCCACACAATTCCCCCATGTGAACATACCCTTAGACACTTTTATGAATGTGGCGCAAAAGTGTATCACAACAGGCAACATTTCAAAAGTGCTGTGAGACCCTTTCAAACATCTCGAATGCTACACTAACTTACTGAGAAGCACGACTTTTCATACAATGCACTAGGCATAGCGTTTTTTTCAGGCTTTTTCAATGTATAGCATTTTCTCCTCTTAGACACTCATTGTTTCTTTTTTTCTGCACCAAAAAAAGGCATGAGTGCATGGGTGTTGCATTGCATCTTTTTTTCTGCCATGTTTTTCACAATGTGGAAAAATACAGTAGAAAAAAAAAATCAAAAAAGGCTATGGCACCAAGTACCACAAGGTGCATCGTACAAAAAAAAACATAAAAAACCTTTGGACGCCTTTGGAAAAAAAAGAAAACAGACTCGTTTTGAATGCATTAATTGGCCAAAAAAAAGCCATGTAAAATTTAAGTGTGAAGGGCCCTTAGCACATAGTCGGCTATTTATTTAATGTGATATGTGGAGTTCAAAATACGAAACCTTTTCAGACAAACTATAAAAGTAGTCATTTGCCATGTAGCCATTTAATATCACTAGTGTGTGGATGGCTTTGCAGCCAAGAATATGCTCACACCAGGGCGTAACCAGAATCCACAGGGCCCCATAGCAAAAGAGATGGGTCTCGCCACCTAATGACAAGAAACTAAAACAGTAGCAAAGTAATAATTAAAGGTATAAATATAGCGCTATATATATTAGTGAAGAGCCAGACAGCTTATCTCGTTTTTGACAGACAGCAAAGCCACCAATTAGTTTCACCCTACAAAAATACATAATGTTTTTGGAATTGAGGGGGCCCCTAAGACTCTGGGCCCCACAGCAGCTGCCACGTCTATAGTTACGCCCATGTACTTACCCTGTTTCCCCGAAAATAAGGCAGTGCTTATAGATTATTTTGCTTCCTAGGATGAGCTTAAGACTTATTTTTAGGGGGATATCTTATTTTTCTATATGAGAACAAGAATTAACATTTATTGATTGAACAAAAAATCAAAACCTGTATTAACGATACTACTGTGTGTAGTGATTTCATCACCAAACATCAGATAAGCAGCCAAACTCTGAATTGCATAAGACTAAAAAATGCACCAAGTCGCTATTTTCGGAGGAATGCCGTTATTATAAAGCAGGGTATATGCAGTGCAGCGCGATTGCCAAAGTGATAATTGGACTGTTACAAGTTGCTTGAGGCAATCCCTCCGTTCTTTTTAGGTAAAGACCTCTAATACACAGTCACTAATGAAAAGCTAGGAGAAAAAAGTAGAGCGTACAGTGCATACATCTGAGATCACATTTCGTGACGATCCTGTCCTCTCACAAAGGATTACAGGCAAACCCAAGCTTTTGTGTCAGAGTCAAAACACAGAATAACCCTCTGCAATAGGATCTGTTTAGCTGTATATGACATCAAACAAAAAGTTTCCGATTACAAAAAAAAAAAAAAAAGTAAAGAAAAGTACTGCTTTGGTGTATTAATATTTCTGACCAGAAACCAAACTCACCCGCATAAAAGTGTTGGGGATATGTTCTGCCAGCCATGGTTGTGGTTAAGCCGACATCACACCTTCCGTACTCTGCCTCTTCACTTTGTAAGCCGTCTTAGTGGCAAGTCAACCTAGTTAAGCAGCAGAACGCCTCCCGCCCCCCTATAAATGCACACGTAGGCAGATTTGCCATCCATCATTTTGTCTAAGTTTTATAGGTGATGTTTTCATCTCATAAACCTACATAACATGCAAAATCTACAAAAGACAGCTGAATGCATTAGCTCAGAGAACAAAGGCAGTGAGTAGACTTTCCTATACCCAGGGCAAATTTTCCATTTGCTGCCCTAGTCGTGTATTCATAAACCCTTTGATGAGGCCGAGTGTCAAGTTGGCACTTCTGCCAGTAGGCACATACCATGAGAGCCCCTCTAGCTACACATTAGACTATCCGATAATTGAAATCTACTGTTATAATAATATAACACTTAATATACTATGGGAAATACTAAAGGCGACATGTCCGAAAAGTGGCATATCCACGCCAGATTTGAGCCAGCATTAAATCTGTTTAAGTGCACTGAAAGTGTTTCCGCGATCCTCGCTCGTACTAAAAATTGGGTGTCAGGTGTAGACCTTGCATAGAAAACTCAATGCGCTCGCTATCTAAAAGGCGACAGTCGCATCAAGCAGCAAAAGAAAGGTACAAGTTGCGCTCAAACTCGCGGAGCATAGCATATACATTGGGTAGTTCTATGTTAATGTGCTAGTATCGAGGCGCATTGACCTGGCTGTGAGAGTGCACTAACATATGTAATGTGCATCAACAGGCAACTCAGTTGCCGCGAGGGGGCGAGCACAGGCGCACCATATTTACGAGTGGTGACCTAACAAAGTGTCGTGCCCTGGCGGTATAAACGCGTCTAGTTGTTGGTGTACGACAGTTAAAGAGGCGTTACAACAAGAATCTGGCGTCAGACCAAAAGGTGACGGTTTTGGCGGGGAGGACTGGAAATCGTAGAGAACAAAAACTGTTGTTGGGCGTGTTGGGAACATAGCGCCGCCACTAACTGTAACAGAAGCCTCATTACACATTAGTAGAAGACAAATTACCAAACCCACAATCGGATGCGCGCGCGCAAGACTGTCTACAGGAGTTAAGGGGCTCCATGAATCTCTCCATGACAGTGTGAAGTTCAGGGAGGTTGTCTCATGTTGATTTACAACACGCACCTGACCTTCGCGCTGTAAGCCACTGACAAGAGAGTCTCGTTGTAGCGCCGCTATTCTCTTCAGTGCAATGACTGTTCAGATAACAGCTTTTGCCCTTGAAGACGCTATTCACCTCATGATTATGGCTTCCATAGTGTCTGTATTAAAGGGGTGGCTCAGATGCCATCTATCCCTGAGAAAACTAAATGAATATATACCCATCACAAACATGACGCGCGCATGGTCTAATAAAGGTGTTCCTGATATAGTACATGTAAGCTAGCGAGGCCAACGAAAGCGGACAGGTGTTTTAGTTTCATTTCATCAGCTGCCCTTTGGACTCGCACAAGTTTTACCTTTCAGGCCAGCATTTTAGGCAGTGTGTATGGACAGCACATGATATTGTGTTTACTCAGTAAGTTTATCATTAACTAAGATTTCACTCAGGATCTACAAACAAATTCGATCCCTGGCCTTTACTCCCCCTCCTTCCCTTCACCTGCAACAACAGAGCCAAATGCAGTTCTGGATGTAATATGTTTTTATTTTATACAATTTGAGTAAACTTAGGCAAATATACTGCTGCCTTTTAAACATAATAAAGTTTTGTGAACACATTTGGCGTATCTGCCAGAAAAAATCCCAACATGTATTCTAAGTGGAGCCACAAGCTCCTGTTACAACGCAGAAGGCCAAAACGGGGATGCCACCATGAATAAAATTACGCACGCGCCTGTGGCTGGGGGATTTGGTCGACCCACTATGTATGGCTACAACAGTGCAAACTATTGTGGCATATTAGTCAAGGAGTTACTCCAGAGTAGTCCTTGTCTCTACACAAAACCCAAATATGATAACTTGGGAGACCTCAACCACTTTACACGCCACCTGCAAAATTTGGCGAGCACTGAGAAATGTTACAAATTTTACCACTAAATCTCTGCACTATCATCACTTGGAACAGTTCTGCAACGTGGTTTACAACTAAACCAAAACTGATAATAAATGTGGCCACTTGTCTTCTGTAAAGTACTGGGGGCATAACCAACGCACAATTCTGTAGGGTACTTTAATGCGACCATGCACCCAGATAACAACCTGTCACGAGATGCGCCGCAGTATGCAGGTCGGGCTGCGGGCGCACTCCTGCCCCGTCGGTCCCTGTGTGCCAGGAGCGATTGGCGCCGTGGTCCGCATATCGGGCCGCGTGTGGACTTGCGCTCCTGCTTCCTCGCATCGGTTCTGACGGGCTCGAGGTGCGCGCGTCCACCGCTCTACTTGAAGGCCGCCGTGCTTGAAGCGCGCCGGCTCTCTTAGATTTAAAGGGCCAGCGTGTCGGTAATTGGTCGATTGCCGATCGCTGGCCCTATATAATGGCATCCACCTCCGGATGCCCGGTGCCGAATCCTTAGCGAGCCTCTACCTATGCGAGGAAGCCTTTCTTGAAGTCGGTGTAGCTGGTCTCCGTTTACAGTCCTGTTTGTTCTTCGTCCCACTTTCCCCCGAAAACTTCCCTGCCTTTCCTGACCTTCTGGCCTGTCCCCGTCTACAGTTTTTGCCTGCCCATTCTGTAAACCCGCGTTGCGCCTCGGCGGCCCCCCACAACAAGTCCCCATCAGGGGTTTGACCTAGTGGGAAACCTGGCCCCCGGGAAGTCCCTCCCCCGGGCTCTATTTAATACTGGACCAAAGAGACCTGCGCCCCCTTGGGGGCCTTACCATTGCTTGCGGGGGCCCATGGATCCACCCCAAAACCCCAAATCCCTTACACAACCAACCCATTAGCAATAAAAACATAAAAAAAAATTATTGCTTTTTTTTTCCCTAGAGCTAAACTTTAAAACAAAAAGGGCTAAACAAGCCAAATTTTAATTTTTTTGCCCGTTTCAAAAAAAAACCATTCCTAATTTGACCGCCTTTTTAAACCTTTTAAAAAATCTACAAGTATCCTTTTGCAATTGTGTGCAAGTTATTAATAAGTTAACGACTAAACATTAAAATAGCTCTGGGTTTTGTTAAATTTTAAGGAATTTCTTTAAGTGGTTTTTTTTTTTTGGTCAAAATTTGGGGAAAGGGCCCGGGCCCAAAAAAAAATAGAATAATTAAACATAATAAAAAAAGGGCCCCATCCCGGATTTAACTTTTTGCATTAATTACAAAAACATTGGGACATTCAATTCCACTTTAAATTAAAAAAACTTTTGGGAAAGGCCCGCCAAATTTTAAAAAAATTTCTGTAAAGTCGGTTTTAGATGTTTGGGGTTAATGGTTCGTTTCGTATTGTCAAGTATTTAACACTCAAGCCATCTGGCAGAACTGTTGGACGGATTTATTGCTTTTAGACTTTCTAGTTCTGTGTGGATTGGTTTTAACTCTTCCACATCTATTTGTTTGGTAATTTTGTGAAATTTTCATTTGCTGTTACCAATCGTACAAAAACATTGCAGGGGTTTAAAAATAAGGAATTGCGTTTTTTTTGTGGTTTATTAAGTAATTACTTTCTTCTCTTTTCTGAGTACACATAACATACATTGTCTTGTAGTACCCATGAGAAAATCACACAGAGGATCTGAGAGTCAGGCTAATCTATACAGGCAGTCCCCTTACACCGTTCCGACTTGCATCTGTCCCCTAGTTACAAACGGAGATTTATGGGGCATGCTGGTACTTGTAGTTCCATGTTCCACAGCAGATAGTTGCTGTAGAATGACAAGTTCCAGCATGCTACAGTAGCACATGAGGTGAAAATGAGGGGAAATCTTTCTTAACAAGGCACAGACAGCAAAACAGATGTAAAAGCCCTTCCCTGCACTATCCAAGACGAAAAAAAAAAGTTCAGTGCTGGAGTTGCATTTAATAAATGTACTTGTTCCGATTTACATACAAATTCAACTTAAGAACAAACCTACAGTCCCTATCCCGTTTGTAACCTGGGGACTGCCTGTATATAGTTTGTTCTCCCACCTCACACTACAAGTATCAGAACCAACTTGGATATATAATCTCGGGAAGTAGTCCATACTGCCTGCTGAAGAAATGTTACCATGGGTTTGAAGCCAACTAAGGTTTGCTTACCCTCCTTGTGCTTGTGTGGGTCAACCCCAGGTACTCCGGTTTCCTTCTAAGCCAGACTCTAAAAATATGCTTCACTATAAACACTAGGATATTTTTGGAAAGTGTGAAGTTATATTAGGAAAAGTTTTTCTACTGTTTTGGTCCTGTTTGTAGCATTGAATAGACTTGACACAGTCTACAAACACCAATGCCTGATGTGTGAACCAGACAGGGAGACAGTGTGTCCAGGAGGCTAAGGTCACACTCCAATACCTGCTAATCCTTATGCAGATGCCTTAAATTAAAGTGTAAAACGTTTTTAACTTCATCAGTGATCTTAATCCAAGTCTTATCCCTCACCCGCCACCCTCTTCTTTTTAATCTGCGTACTAAAACAGTGTGCATTCCATGGAGATTTGGAGTCAGGTTCAATACAGTAATGAGATGTTGTCCCAGGGTGCTGGTCATGAAGTTCCAGATGGTCATTAATAGGAAGCACTTAAAAAGTTAGTTATGCAGAGAGGCTGAAGCAATAAATCTTGTACCCAATAAAAATTGTTATTTGAGAGATAAAAGATTTTAGACTGCAAATAAGGATTCACATGGGTATATGGTACTTGCATTTCATTGTTCTGAATGTGTGTAGGGCCCTGCGTTTCTACTGGACAGAACTTACCGCACTGTGCTCAAGGTTCAGCTTAATAGAACTAGGAGGTATCTGGATTACTTATTTCTCGAAACGCTAGATAGTTCAACATGAGTACAATATGCCTGTCTGAACTTGTGAAAGCTCTTCCCACTTATCAAAAAACAGTGAAATCACACTAAATCCCATATAACATGATTATTGAACACACATTACTATTTAGGATGCTTCCATTAAAGGGGTATTCTGATCTCATTATTTTAGCTTTAAACAAATAGGCAAAAGGGAAATCAACAGTCCAACCAACTACATTTCTGTTCTGATTTTGCTTAATTTTAAAGATACAGCAAATTACCTCTCCTGCTGGTGGTTTCCTAGATGACCGACCATCTCTGCTCTAGCAACGGTTGTTGGGCTTGTGAGGTCACTTCCTACTACATCCTAGTGGCTGGGTTTGCCCATCCTTGCCTCTCAGTCTCTGCTCATATCTTTGTTGCCACAAGGTGAGCTCTTTAGCACTGTCCAGGAGCTGTCCTAATGCTGCTGTGGGTAATTTCCATAACAGCATCTGGAGACTATATATCACTCCTGGGGAAGTGGCAGTCTGAATGGACTCCTACCCAAGGTAACATGTTTTAGTGTGGGGACCCCCTGTTTGGGGAAACCCCCTGAACGTTTTGGAGGGAGTTTTTTAAAACAATCTTTGACAAACGAAACAAAGATCCCAGGTTTTTCAATTTTCCTTAGCTGTAAAGCTTTTTCCTTATTCCATATAATTGGGGTTTTACTTTCTTTAGTGTGCCACTGATTTATGTATTAATGTATTTTTGCCTTTTTGTGCACCTGCTTACGTTTTCAAATAAATTAGATGTCAAAGCCTTTTACTTTTGTGTTTTTTTTGGGAGATGGCAATCTCTTTGGGTTTTGCTGCCCCTCAACCCCCCTTTTTTAAATCCTGGGGTTTAAATTTCAATTGCAGGTTCCTACCTCCTGGGGAAGTGGAGGAAAAGGACTCCTTCAAGGTAAATGTTTTTAGTGATGGATCCCCTCTCTGGGAACCCTTTGACGTGTTGGGAGGTGAGCTTAAAAACAATCTTTAAATCAAATACGTAAACTAAGGCCCATTTTTTTCAATTTTCCTTAGCGTAAAGTTTTTCCTATTCCATATAATTGGTTTTACTTAGTTTTTAGTGGCCATGATTTATGTTTTAATAATTTTTGAGGCCACACATAATGACATCAGCATAGCTCCACTGACCTGATCTTTCAATCTGCAGAGCTTGTACCACCCTCAAAGATCAGGAAGCCGAGCAGGAAGTACCAAACCACACATCAATGAGCGAATGAAATCCAAAGATAGGAAAACCCCTTTAAAGGGAATCTGTCACCAATTTTTTTTTTTTACTTATTAAAACAAACCCTATCCAATTCTTTTCTTCTTAGCCTTTTTTTATTTTCTGATTGCAGTTTCCTTTTCATCTCTATATATGATTATGGGGGACAATACTCCCTTTAACCTTCTTTAACAGCGTCAGGAGATTTTTTACGCAGCTTCATGCACATCCAAATCTCCCCGCCCGCGATTCACCTCTCTCCCTCGTTTTTCCTCTGCCTCTCCCCTTCCCAAATTTCCCTTCACGGCTTCCCTTTTGCCCACGAACTAGTTCCAGTTGTAACCTTGCCTAAAAGGCTCTTCATAACCTCCCCCCCATACATCTCTCCCCCTAACTCCAGATACCTCCCCCAAACGCAACCTTCGCTCCTACAGGACCTTTTTCCCTTGCCTCCTCTTCGCTCCTCACAAAACCCTTTTCCAAGACTTCTCTCTGCTTCCCCCTACTCTGGAACTCACTCCCCCAACAATAACTCTCTTCCACTCTCATTCCCTTTAAAAGCAACCGAAGAAAATCCTTAGGTTGCAATTAACCAACAATAACCCCGTTCCACTCTCCACCCCCAAAAACATGTCTGTCCTCGCCTTCTGTCTCTTCCCACCCCCCTTGTAGACTGAAAGGCTATTTCACACGTTTAAATTTCAGAACGTTTACATCGGATTCCGATCTAAATACTTTGAAATCAGTTGAAAATCATTAAAATAATGCCACAATGGGGAAGTATTTGTAACTGATTTCCCAGGTTCACCTTCCCAATCATTGTAGGTGGTGGAATCCCCGAAATAATTGACATGCACATTTTTTTTCCCCGTCTGGATTGCCGTCGTCAATCCGCGCGGCAAACCCGGGCACGGAAATCGCTCGTGTGAACGACGACCGTATTTCGATTGAAACAATAGAAAATGGCTTTTAACTTTTCTGACCTGATTTGCCCACGGATTGACGATCGTCATCCCCGTCGGCAATATCGGCGAAATAAGCCGTTGTGAACGAGGCCTAAGCCCTCACGGACAGGGACCTCTCTCCTTCTGTACCAGTTGTTAGTTATTAATTTGTCACCTTTGTACTTGTATGCAACCCGAATGTACAGCGCCCTGGAACCAAGGGTGCCCTAAAATAAATAATAATAATAATATGAGCCTTAAGACTGACTCAGTCCCATTGGCATCTACAGGAGAGTTTTCTAGTCATGTTCTGTGACCTGGGAAGAAGTCAGTGTGCAGGGAGGGGGAGAGGGTGAACTGTGACTATTTCCTGTTGTGACTGGAGGATCCTGTGTTATCTATACACATTGGTGTCAGCTTTCAGTTTGAGCCTGCTTGTGCTGATAATGAGCAGACTACTGAAAATCTCCACAGAACAGGAAGTGTCAAACTAGTATTAGGCCTAGTGGCCAAAGTGTAAACTGCACGAATTAAGAATTATTAAAAAATATTGAAAGTGATATGGAAAATAAGTCAACCATTTTTTTGTCCAATGCACAACCGTGGTTTTGCCACGTTTTGTGTGAAAACCGTGGCCAGGTCTAGTTTTTTTTGCCGTCAGCAAATTGATTGTATGGGAAACCGACGGCAAAACTCAAAACGCCGGTGCCAGAAATGGAACAGATAAAAAAACGACCTGTATAGACTACAGGTCATTTTTTATATTAAGTCTATAGGCAGGCTGAACGATCGTATTTTCCTAAAGCCACCCAAAATACGATAGTTTTTCTATGTTATAGAGACATAGCCTAGCTCAGAGGTATTGCATTTCATCATTAGCAATTCTTTCTTGAGATTCAACAAAGGGATTCTCACTACATTATGTTCCGACTCTAAGCGCAACACAATAACTCATCACATATCATAAGCAAATGGTGACCTAGGTCTTCAAAGCAAATGGCAAGAATCAAGTTGCATATGTTGTCTGCCAGTCTTAGTATAGCATTCACATGCCATCTGGGATCGTCTACAGAAAAGATCCTTACAAGCCATACATAATTTAAGATAGATGTCACTGATTACCTAAACCAGGCATCCTCAAACTGCAGCCCTCCAGCTGTTGGGAAACTACAACTCCCATCATGCCCACTGCTATAAAGTATATAAATGCATGATGGGAGTTGTAGTTTCCCAACAGCTGGAGGGCTGCAGTTTGAGGATGCCTGACCTAAACACACATAATACAGTTGCAGATTTAGGAGGAGGCATATGGATGGTAAAGCCTGGTAAATTGAAATAGGGGTGGCTTATTTCAGACAATAGTTTTACAAAAGTATTTTGGAAAAAAACTTCCTAACAAACAGCAAAACCTAGTATGTGTGTTCTATTCCTATCCTGGCATTGTGGTCAATCCAAGCGTGCGCACCACTCCAAGATAATGGAAGTCACAGCCAAAAATCTGTCTAGAAACAAGTACTCGGCTGGAGTCCTAATGTGCAGGCAGCCGCTGGCCGTTGTCTAAGGCAGAACAGATGCCTAAGAAATCAAAATTTCCAACAAATTCACTGGAAAAAAGAAAAAAAAACAGATCTACTGGCAGAGCAAACTCCTACATGTAATGGTATGTACATTCAAGGCTCATCCCTCGTTGGGTGAACTTGCTTCTAATAAGGTTTACATACATTTGTTCTTGCCATATATCATAAATCAATCTGCACATTTCAGGGGGTCTTCCTGTTCTCATTTGTTTTTCCACCCATCACTACTAAGATGGTGGATCGCTGATCATCTGATCACAGTAGGAACCTTGAGTAAATCTGAGTAAAGATAAAGGAGGTATAGCCAACTCAAGCCTCTGTCAGGGCATGTGCAGCCCAATTCTTCTAATGACTGACCAATAGTTGGGCCCATTACAAGCGATTTGGTCTGCAGAGGTTCAGCAGGCACAGTTAGTGACGGTGCAATGTCCAGCCACATGTTTAA
This sequence comes from Phyllomedusa bahiana, assembly GCA_025379985.1. Taxonomy (NCBI): domain Eukaryota; kingdom Metazoa; phylum Chordata; class Amphibia; order Anura; family Hylidae; genus Phyllomedusa; species Phyllomedusa bahiana. The sequence goes on along the minus strand of JAODAL010004352.1, from coordinate 20,054 downwards.
AGGGGTTGTCTCACTACATTCATTCATCTCACCTCAGTCCTGTTTTCTTGGTTTCATTTTTAATTCAGGGGCGTGTTTACTAGCTTCTACTAGGCTGCAGTAGAAGCCAGGTCTGGAGCTATAGCAACCAGTGCTGGCAGCCTATCAGGATAGAGCAAACAGGTCTGTAGCTATAGCGACCAGTGCTGGCAGCCTATCAGGATAGATCAAACAAGTCTGTAGCTATAGTGACCTGAGGAGCTGATGCAGCCCATACAAGAGGGGATATCTAGGAATAGATAGGACACTGTTAATGGACATATATTGCAAAGTGACTTGTTTTTGCAAGATCTTTAACATAAAAAGCAATCCTTGTAGTGAGACAACCCCTTTAACTGAGCAGTTGCCCTCAAACTAAAGTTTCCTGTAAACTATTTCAGACTTCTTCAAATAAATGATTGACAGAAAAGATCACAAGTGATCGGACACATATCCGGTTCTGAAAACCTCAGATTCTGAAACATATTTTTGGATGACATTAGTAGCTTGTCATAAAGGTTGGATATTTCTAAGTTGCATAATTAAGGTTTGGTTAGTTGTAAAGGACCACAATTACGCCGTATGTAATTTGTTATGTAGAAAAAGAAGGGAATACTCAGACACACACTATCCTGTTAACCAAAACCTCCCGGAGCAGCCATTACACGTGCTGGAACAAGGATATCTCTGTCGCCCTTGCTTCGCTGAATAGCACATACCACAGTTGCTGCAGGCAACATTCTGCACATACAGCCAAGCTATATATAGATTCTATGGAAAATGGTGGAACTAATTTTCTCTCTGATAAACTTAATGAAGAAGTACTTTTTAAGCCAACGATTCTTGACAGGCTGTATACACAATACTGAACAGCTGAACGATGGAATGAATGTATTACATTCTTTATATACACACACATACATATATGCGAGGAAACTTTGCAATCTTACAAATGAAGCAATCTGCAGCATAAAACTTTACAAATCCCTATTTTATCGTTGCAACAATATACTTAATATGTAAACGGCCAGTTATTTTATGGCAGGAACCAGAGTCGGACTGGGGTGCCTGGGGCCCACAGGTGGAGTTGATTCTAGGGGCCCTCCAGTTGAGCTGTTTTTTGGCCCACCGGTGGAGTTTATTTTAGGGGCCCACCCTATAGCTACTGTAAATGACTGTACCTGCCCCCCTATACTCTGCCTCTTGCTTTTTGCCTCTATTTCTATGCTTTTTTGCCTCTTCTGAGGATGTATATGCAGTTAAAAAACAACTCCAGGTCAACCATGGTCAGGGGCCCATCGGGGGTTTCCCCTATGGGCCAGTCCGAGCCTGGCATGAACGTGTTCAGATCTCCCAGCAACCCTTGTGAAATCTTGGTTATGACTGCCTTTACCAGTCTACAGATAATATATAACTGTAGAGTAGCTTAGCAGCATCCTGGCACTGCTATTGCTGAGAAATGTGCCTACAGACTATTGTGTCCTTGACCATACACTTTAGATACCTGTCAGGTCGTTCATCCTAAACCTACCTATTCATCTTAACCTTCTCCCGACACTTCTGGCAGCAGCTTATGTCCTGTAAGAACAAAGGAGTGAGCATGCCAAAATCTAACACACCTAATTCTTTCTCATGAACACCTACCAATGAGGCAGAGGTGGAAGACCCCTAAATTATAGGGTCAGACAGGCCTGCTGAAATTGGTGGGTCCAGCTGCCATTCATCTAATGTGCATGGGCACTCTCACCTCACTTTACAACTTAGATACTTATCAAGCAACTAAAGGTGCTAGACACCTTCAGGCCGTCTCCCGATTTCCTGATACTTTTGCACAATTGGTTGGTTAGAGTAGGAATGTGATTTCCATTGGGAGAAGAGAAAAAAAATTTTTTGGCAGGCATCTCTGGTAGCAGCTTCTCTCTAAGGGCATGTTCACACGGCTGATTCTGGGACGGATTTCAGCCGTATTGAGCGCTGTATTTGCGCTCCAATACGGCTGAAATCCGTCCCATGCATTACGGTAATCCACAGTTCTCATAGAGAGCTATGGTTTCCGTCTCTCCTCCTTGCTCGGTGAATACGGCGAGCGGGGAGAAAGCGACATGCACATTATCCTGGCGGGATATGCACCGTGGATAATGGATGTCTATGGGGCCGCAATTACGGCGTGAATAAGCCGTGTGAACTTAGCCTAAGGCTACGGCCACACGGATTCTGATCCAGCCAGATTTTCATTGTCTTTTTAATGGATTTGGGGGACGGTTCTGTTTGCGGTTTGCGGATTCCCCCGTCCCACGTAACCATTTATTAGCACACTTTCCACCCAAAAACCAGGCGGAAGATTGTGCATGTTCTGAGTTTTATGGAAGTCCGGCGGTGTGAACATCTGTCCTGCTGAAAATCCGTTCAGTGTAGACTACTGGGCGGATTTTCTTTAAAAATCTATGGGGATGGTTATTTGTATGTTTTCAGACTATTTCCCAATCCGCAAGCTGTCTGAAAGTCCGACGAAATACCCATGCCATGTGGACTAAGCCTAAGGAAAACAAAACGAGCTGGCATTGAACTTCAACATGGCAGATCCTTCTCCCTTGACATTAGTGATGCACTTTAGATTCAGGTCAGCCTGACCAAAATTTTGCTGCCGATCACAGAGAAATCCTGTGACCATTCCACAACCTTTTACCAGACATCAAAAAGGAAATAGATCATTCAACAGATTGGTCGCATGATTTTCTTGTGATCGACTACAAAATTGGGGTCAGGCTGGTTAAATCTGAAGCGCCACATTACTCAACATCATGTTTTTTGGGGGAAGTCAAGAGCCCCCTATACATATTAGATAGTCTCCCAGTCCCACCAAGATAGGTGGGCCTGGCTGTCTTTCCTATAATGTGTATGGGGGTCTTAAATGATATCCCTCAATTCCCTGATAAACAAGAACAATCAGAACTGTGAAGGCAGGTTTATTGCCATAGGAACATAGATTCCCAGATGATCCTGAAACAATCAGTGGGATCTGCCACCAATTATGTAGTTAGGTTTTTAGATACACTTTTATGGATTCAGGCAATTCTGGCAAGAGAACTTAGAACTTTATTGTCTATGGTCAAATATGGATAGTTTGGGCAGGCTATATTTTAGCCCATCCAACTGTTATACTACTTCAGGAGAAAAGCAGCGTTGGATTTGTCATGCACATGCTTATCCCAACCCACTCCCGAAACAAAATACCATTCAGCTGAGATATGCAAGAATTCTTATGGAGGAGCTGGGGAAGGTGGATGTCAACCAAACAGTCTCAGTATTCTCTCATGCTGAAATATAGCAAGCAGTCCAGAACCACAAGAATTGGCACGGAAGACTAAGAGCAAATGTATGTATTATACCAGGGAGGTTTGTGAAAATGAAATTTTGAAGGTGCGGCTCCACAACATTCAGTCATGGTCGAAGTCGAAGGTGGTCTGGATAAGAGGACCCTCTTACTACTCAGATACTGGAATGTTACAAGAAGTTGTCTCAAGCAACTCATCTGACTTCATCATCCAGTACAACACAATACAGACACCTAGTCTTAAAAATAGAATTCAATAAAGTATTGAAATTAATCAGCTTGTCAGGTTTCTTCTTAAAATATGTGCCATGTATCTGAACAGGATTTTACCTCGTCCACCTCATTATAAACGTCAAGTAGGGATTAAAAATAAAAGAAATGAAAAAGCCACAAATAGCCCAATTTCCTTTTCTTTTATTCTAGACTTCAGGCTACTCTCCAACCAGAAGACAAATCAGTGAGACCCTGGGAACGTTTCCAAGATATTAGAAGGATGCATCCTGTGCCAGGAATGTGCATTTTACAAACATCTCAACAGAGTCCCCCTCTTTCCCGCTCCACTTTATATATTTATAAACTTTAGCTGAAAAAGTAAAAAGAACAAAGAAAAAAACTTCAGAAAGGAAAAGAAAAAAAGACTCCAGCAAGAAACCAACATGGACATATATTTACAAGTAGATTAGAAGTGAAGAGTCGTAACACAGAGCGACATTACTAGGTCATTTTGTAGAGTGCGCTGTGGAGTTCCTCAGCTCTTTTCCCATAAGCCTTGCTGATAGGCAAGCAAATCCTCACACCAACCAATTTATTGGTGGCTCTCCTCAAGGAGAGATCTTTCCTCCTTTTAAGCCACTTTCACCTCTCACCCAGCGAAACCAGTAAGTTCTACGCTGCACTGACGAGGGGCAAATACCCCGAAACAGCTGTCTGTAGTTGGACTTAACTGGTTTGGCTCAAATCCTTTTCACTTTGCAAAGCTCCTGCGAGCTACATTGTAAATTGAGGATAACTACATCCACTAGAGTGCGCTGTGGAGTTCCTCAGCTCTTTTCCCATAAGCCTTTGCTTTATGCAAAACAGTCAGTGAGGTCTGATAGGCAAGTAAATCCTCACACCAACCAATTTATTGGTGGCTCTCCTCAAGGAGAGATCTTTACCCCTTCTAGGTCATTTTGTATTACAAATGGAAAAGTAAAAAGAATAACACTTAAGCAAAAAATCTAAAGCAGAAAAAGTGCAAATTAGAAACGTTTCTTCACCTCACTCCCATTTTCTGGGAGCCAGACCTGTTCTGACCCTACTAATTAACTAATGTAAGTTCTGCTTGAATCTACCACAGAAGACTGACAAAGCACATGTGCCACAAATAATCAGTTTTGTTGACAATAAAACAATAAAAAATACATTGCTCTGAAATTAAAATAAAAGTCAATGAAAGTGGATGATGCTAACCAAAATGATGGTTTGTTGTTGAATTTACCTGAAGAGCAATCACTTTAACCCAGTGCTCCTCAACTGCAGTCCTCACGGCCCACCAATGCGTCATCTTTTCAGGATTTCCTCAGTATTGCACAAGTGATATAGTTATTGTCAGTGCATTCTTTGGGATATCCTGACCTAATGGTGGGCCGTGAGGACTGAAGTTGAGGAAAACTGCCTTAGCCAACCCCAGATAGACCATCATTGTTTGAAAAGAAGTCAGCTATGATTAAAAGGGTTTTGCAACGATGTAATGTTGACGTGGGATCCTCCAAAATGGGTATTTAATCACTTTTCTAAATATATGTGATTATAAAAAGTGAAGCCTCTGAGAGCTACAGCTTTCTTTACTTAAAAGTTTACATTAGACACGACCAAGAGCTGATCTGGCCGCTCTTGCGTGTTTGCACTTCTTATCTGATGACAGGGAACATGAAGGAGCTTGCAAGAGGCTGGGGAGAAATGTGCAGTGTATGAGGCTTTCTGCTGTATAGAGAATCCACTAGTTGTAATGTAATTATCTTAGTAAGCATTGCAGACGCTCCCTTGCTTACTCGCTCTGCTCGGCCCCCTCTCTCTCCCCCCTGCAGCAGTTCATGACAGGGCATGATTTTTTTATCTTCTGTCCTGAGCAGATAACAGCTAAGCAAGTCACTTCGTGGCCTTTAATTTTTTTTAAATTTATTTATGGTGTTTTTTACAACAATTGCAAGTCCTAGACTCTGTATGATGTAGTCAGCTGTTACATATTTGATCTTTTCATAAAATCTTCTTTCCTACACATCTTTTCCTACAATAAAATATCTTCTGTCTTGTGAATGATCTTTCATCCTTTACCTAATATTGAACTGAAATTGTCAAAATGGACTCAAGTCTGTATTTGAATATAACTTTGTTCAGCCATCAACCTACTTCTATTTAATGTACGTGACCACCATAGGGCTGGTTTAACATGTTGTGCTTTGTTGCATTTTCAACTGCATCAAAAATGCACGTTGCAAACCCCCCCTCAAACACTAGGATCAAGGTTCCATACTGTAACTCATCAGACTAAGATAGTCCTTTCACTCGGCATGTACACCTGTAACCTTTTTTTAACTATGGAGAAATAAAAGCAGTTTTTTTATACTTACCTTGCTCTGGATATTTGGTGTGGATGCCAGATCTTACGTGCTTGCAAACACCCCCTTAAAAGACGCATACGTGTTTGTGATTAACTTAAATTTGGAACATTTGGGTTAATTAAAAATGCATGTTTTCTATTTTTAAATGCTGTGTTTTTGGGGCATTCAAAAAATTCAATATATGAACCCAGCCTCAGCCATTGCTCACAATCACTACTACTGTAGCATTAACAACAATAAGCTGAGAACTTTCCTTGTGGACACCTCCCTCATCTGGAATCTGAAATAATACAAGTTAATTTGCTACTATGCATTACTTATAAGAGAAATTTTGGCGACACCCAACTCTCCTCGCTCTACAGGGTCACGTCTGATTCATGAACTTATATAATTAGCTCAGAGCAAATTGTATCCCAATAAAAAGCAGCTTCAGAGGAAAAAAAAAAGTATATACCCAATTGGCCTTGAACTATAGAAATATCATTGACCTCTCCAACTTCTTTGGGGTCTAAAATGGAAAAAAAATCAGAATCTGTTGATTTTGTTTTGTTTGGGTTTAAGGTTTTTTTTTGGCTATGCTATGCTGCTAACCAAGCTCTTAAAGGGATTTTCTGAGATTTTTGGAAAACCCCCTACTGGTTGGAAATGCCCTAAAACAAAGCAGATGACTGTTGAGGCCAACCATTGTCTCACGATCACGAGTGATTAACTGGACATCACTGGTAAGTAACATCAGATTCTAGCAGCAACAGAACCGTGGCAGTGGGAGAGGCCAGTGCTAGTTCCAGCCAAAGGAAAGTTTTCCAAAAATCTTGGAAAACCCTTTTAAAAGTGAATGAAATTGGTTATAAGCGAACAGTATCTAAAACAATGTCCTTATAAGTAAAATACCAAGAAATTCTATGGATTACATGAGGCTGCTGCACACACAAATTATATATATACATAGTGACATGGAAAATGTAAAAAAAAAAAAATCACCAAGAATTCATTTCAATGCTTGTGAGCTGTGTGTGTATATAACACACACACATATATATATATATATATATATATATATATATATATATATATATGTAAATATAAAGCTAACATTAAATGAATCAGAAATACACTCTATACATTGTTAAAGTGGTAAATTACTATTCTAGCTGCAAACGTCTGGTTGTTGTTGCAATGTCTACATAGGTGTATAGAGGCCCATTTGCAACAACCATCACTCCAGTGTTCTAATGGTAAATTGTGTTTGCTGTGTAAGAGGGCTATTGGATATTTTGCAAACCCTTGTACAAGTATGTTAGCACAGCTGAAAACAGTTTTGCTGATTACAGAAGCTATAAAACTGACCTTCCTTTGAACCAGTTGAGAATCTGGAGCATTACATTTGTTGGTTCGATTAAACTCGCAAAATGGCCAGAAAAAGAGAACTTTCATGTGAAACTCGACATTCTATTCTTGTTCTGAGAGATGAAGGCTATTCCATGCGAGAAGTTGCCAAGAAACTGAAGATTTCTTACAACGGTGTGTACTACTCCCTTCAGAGGAGAGCAAAAACAGGCTCTAACCAGAGTAGAAAGAGAAGTGGGAGGCCCCGCTGCACAACAAGACAAGTACATTAGAGTTTCTAGTTTGAGAAATCAGCGCCTCACAGGTCCTCAACTGGCAGTTTCATTAAATAGTACCCGCAAAACACCAGTGTCAACGTCTATAGTGAAGAGGCGACTCCAGGATGCTGGCCTTCAGGGCAGAGTGACAAAGAAAATCCATATCTGAGACTTGCTAATAAAAGAAAAAGATGAATATGGGCTAAAGAACACAGACATTGGACAGAGGAAGATTGGAAAAAAGTGTTATGGACGAATTGAAATTTGAGGTGTTTGGATCACACAGAAGAACATTTGAGAGATGCAGAACAACTGAAAAGATGCTGAAAGAGGGCCTAACGTCATCTGTCAAGCATGGTGGAGGTCATGTGATGGTCTGGGGTGGCTTTGATGCTGGTAAAGTGGGAGATTTGTACAAGGTAAAAGGGATTTTGAATAAGGAAGGCTATCACTCCATTTTGCAACGCCATGCCATACCCTGTGGATAGCGCTTGATTGGAGCCAATTTCATCCTGGAACAGGACAATGACACAAAGCCACCTCCAAATTATGCAAGAACTATTTATAATATATATATGTGTGTGTGTGTATGAGTATATATATATATATATATATATATATATATATATATATATATATATATATTTATACACACACTGCTCACAAACATTTAGGGATATTTGGCTTTTGGTTGGAATTTCAGGATGAACATAAAAATTCTTGAACAAAGAATTGGACGTCCTTTGGCTACATCACACACCGGTGACCGATTCATTGTAAACAATGCCTTGAGTAACCGGATGATCGACATCCACTTCTTTGCCTTACTGTGACTCTTCCAGTCTCTTTGCATCTCTGTTTCAACCTTCTGATGACTCTCTGTGACACTAAGCTCAGTGGCTACTTCCGTCTGAGGGCATCCTGCTTGAGGCCTCGCAATGGCGAGGTATTGTTAATCAATTATAAGGTGTTGTCTTGGTCTCATGAAGTCAAAATGTGAACAGCATGATGAGGAGGACTGTTAAAATCCCAATTCATATTGATCCCCTAAATTTATTGAGTGATTCGGGGGTTAAACACCTGTTGGGAATTTTGCCATATACATATACTACTCACAAAAAGTTAAGAATATTTGGCTTTTGGTCGAAATTTCAGGATAAATATAAAATGTCTTAAATTTTTTTTAAATGAACTAAATGAGACCAGCTCTTAAATTTTGAATGCACATGTCCAACTGTTCAATGTTTCAGTCCTTTTTGCACAACTTTCTGATCTCTAACAAGGAGCTTAATGTCAAAATTCACAACAGGTGTTTGATCCCTGAATCACCCAGTAAATTTACATCAGCATGGTCTGCGTGCTAGACAACCTGATCACACCACCAGGAACAGGCATCATCATCGCCTTGCATAGGACAGGGAGCATCTATGCTGGAAGAGGGACAAGTGGTCCTCAGTACTGTTCAGTGATGAAAGTCGATTCACTCTGAGCAGAAATGATGGCGGCCAACGATGCTGGAGACATCATGGCGGGCGCTATGCATCAGTCAGGTCAGGTTCCTTTGGTGGTCGTTTAGCACACAGACCACACAATTCCTGCAGTTTCCACTTTGGCCACTAAGCCTTATAAAAGGCTGACACTCCTGACATTTCCTGTTTTTTTAGCTAACACTTTACTACAGTCTCCTGGTTGTCATTTCAGGTATGGTAGAATAACAGAAGATAGATAGCTAGACAGACAGACAGACAGATACGAGATCCACTATTCACAACAGGTGATGGTCACAGCTCCCCCTCTACCCCTCCCTAGACAATTACTTCTTCCCAGGTTCCAGTGACTCCTAACTCTCCCATAGAAGTCAATGACTCAGCTTTTGTTTACAGCATCCTATGTCCATGTAGCTGCTATAAAGCATCTCTCCAAATGCCTTTAAAGAAAATTAAATATATATGCCATGTATGAGCTGGCACAGACTTCTGCTACAATTTGCCTCGAATACTTAGTGTAAATTATAGTAATCCTGTTAGGTGTGGTCGGCCACGTCTCCTCCGGTTTAGACACAAATGCGGCAAAAAGATGCAAAATTTTGCACAAATGAGTCGTTCATAAAAATGAGCAACTTTTCTATGATGGAAAACTGGTGTACAAGGCATATTAAATTATCTTATGTTTTTTTCAGCTTCACCGGTCTCTTGTGATGTTTTCTATCTTGCTACATTTGTAATGTGTATTTTTCCTGGTTTTCTTTAGGGCATGTCCCCACGGCACCGAGCAAATATGCTCTGTTTGTGGCCGTGCACACGGCCGCAGGGGGACGGCTTTTCTCTCTTGTTTGCTGAGAAAAGCCCTTCCCCTTCGCATTGACATATTCATATTACACCTGAAAACTGGGCGGAAGAATAAACATGCTGGTGGTCTAAAAAACAATCCAGTGGAAAATCCGTGCAGTGGGCACCGCTGCACGGATTTTTCATTAAGATCCGTTCTAAAGTTTTACAGATGGCTTTCAAAACCGAAAACCGTCTATAAAACTAGCTGAAAAACCGGCCAAGGGGACAAACCCTTAAGTAAAAAAAAACAAATTGGTGCGTATCTTGGAAAGACAATTGTAAACATAACTTTTATTCAAAATATGAAATAAAATAGAATAATATGTGAAAGCCCCTACAAAACCCTATACTCCCCCTCAAACATATACTAATACTGCCAATCTATCAGAAATGGGGTAGCCACTCTGATAAGGGCGACTCCATACTGAAACTTGGCCTTATACAATAGTCTCTACAGTAGGTGTATTCGGCCATGTAACCACAGCACTGGTTTTCTGTTGGATTTTTAAGCAGATTCAGTATTTAGATTTTGCAAAAATCATACTTCAAACCCTCCCCATAGACTTCAATAGAAAATCTGAGCTGTAGTCTGCACCGCTCAGATTTTCTATTGTTGGATTTCCAACAATAATCTGTCATATTGCGGCGGAATATAGTACAGTTCAGTGGATTAGGGCTGAAATCCGAAAAACTACCACAAAGACTGCAACAAAAAATGTGGTGCGGGGTGATAAAATACCGTCTGACGGTATTTTATCATTGCCGTGTAGACATAGCCTGAAAGGACACACAAGATACAGTAGGTTTTCAGGAGCATGAACAGTGTAAACACTCACAATGATAATCCAGTTGTTAATGAGACTTTAAAAAGTATCAACTCAGGACATGCGCATGGAGAAATTGCAACCTTAACAATAGGCAAGATACATCAGGGCACATTTATCAAGACAGAGTATGTGGCAAAAAGAATGTTGTACATGCTTTATAGCACATTTATTATGTATTTTAGACAGTTTCTAGACACTTCTGCACTTTGTCCGACAAATAATACTGAGTATACATAAACCAATGATAGAAGCTACTTGAAAAGGTTCCAATGTGACAACAGTGGTGCGACATATGTTATGTTCATCAAAAGGCATTATGGGAAAGGGGCTGAGAAGCCCACAGCGCCCTCTGTTGGTTGTAACAAATCCTCAATTTGCTTTTGACCCACCGAGTCTTGAGAAAGCAAAAAGGATTTTTTAGCCAAGCCAGTATCACTCATCTACAGCCAACGCTGTTTTCTGGATTTTTGTCCCTCTTCAGTGCAGAGTAGAGAAGATACTGGCTGGCTGTGTGGGAGGCATCGGGTAGCTCAGGAAGGGAAGAGGGACAAAAATCCCGAAACAGCGTTGTCTGTAGATGAGAGATACTGGCTTGGCTAAAAAATCCTTTTTGCTTTCTCAAGACTCGGTGGGTCAAAAGCAAATTGAGGATTTGTTACAACCAACAGAGGGCGCTGTGGGCTTCTCAGCCCCTTTCCCATAATACCTTGTGATATGCAGATGCTAAGTAGTGGGCGAAAAGGCAAAACAAAAACTCTACAAGCCGTTCGTTCGGTGCTCTCCTTAAGGAGAGATCTTCCCTTCATAGGTTATGTTCACAAGGCATATTTTGGGACGCATTTCGCCATGTATTTTGCAGCGTACTGCGCTCGAATACGAGCTAAATATGCCCCAATCATTACAGTAATCCACAGTTCTCATAGAGAACTACGGATTACGCCTCCTCTCCCCACACATCGTATTGATCGTATTGTACGCCCGGGGAGATAAGTGACATGCAAAAGCACCGCGAGTAATGCCAAGTCTATGGGGCGGCGGGTTGCCGGACCAACCACATCGCGGGAGTACGCGCCGATCAGTGCGACTCCACGAACACCCGGCGTTATTGCGGGGCGTACAGTACACCCCGCAATTAAGCCGTGTGAACTTACCCTTAGGATGCGCAGACGTACACCAAAAACAATGCGTCAACATTTTGCCACACTAAAATTGACTAATTCTAGTTGACTAAAGTTGATTCTAGTCAACTCTTAGGCTATGTCTACACAGCATATGTTAAAATGCGGTCCAAAATCTGACTTTAATAGCGCTGGACCACGGTTTTTGGAGCTGGAAAGAAGATTTACTTGTTTAATAAATTTGCATAAATCTCTACATTTCTGTTTTTTTTCCTTTCAAGATGGGGGGCAGAGTGTACATTAATCAGCAAAAATGAATTTTCGATCTTACCAAATGGCTGCAATGAAAGAAAGAGGGAAAAATGTAAAGGGGTCTGAATACTTTCCGTACCCACTGTAGCTAATATGGTCTATACAGATGAAAGACCCCTCCTTTTCTGTAAGTCCTAGGAAGAAGCCTATGGGTAAAACCCAAAATGCAACACACCAAAAATCCTAAAAATGCCACAAAGATGGCAAAAACAGACTCACTCGATATGCAAACTTTTCAATAATTTGTTACAGACTTTAAAGAAACATTTGGCCGCAATGTTTTTTTAAGAGGTCAAGCACTGTTAAAAACACGAAAAAACAGCAAAATGCTTTGTGTGAATCCAGCCGAAAACAAACTACATATTTCGCTGTGCATTCAACTTCCGAGTTTTCCACAGATCTCCAAAGCTTTTCCGAGTTAGGCCGGGTCCACACGGCGTATTTTTGCACACTTTTTGATGAAGAAAATTCAGATCTTTTCCATGATTACGAATCAAAATGTGAGCAGAAAACATGACATAAGGGTCCCATTGAGTTAAATGGGAATGCGCACGCATAATAGTCCCAAAAAACGGACCTCTATCCCCTGATGAAACCAGTTAGCTGGTGAAACATGTTGGGGAGGTCAGGCATGACATTTTAATTTGTGATTTCCTACCTCTTTCTACTGTGTTACCCACTGCAGAGGGTCACACAAGGAAACCTTATATGTTTCATGCCCATCAGATTAGGGATGACTGCCCAAGTAAGATGTTTTGGATTCCTTTTTGGAGTTAGCAAATCACTGTATATATAAGGTTTCCCTGCTAATAGGTGGTGTTCCACCAGACTTGATAATAGAAATGGAGTTATTCCTTCACAACTAGAAATGGACAAATTGAGAGGTTAGAAAACAGGTTTGTAAATAGTGTGCATCGAGGCTAAGTGTTATACATAATCAAAGTTAAGTTTTAGTGCTTTATAGATTGAGAACTGATTGAGTTTAAGTTTGCCTATGGCAAAATAGTAAATATATGCACGCATAAGGCACATATCGGTGCTTTTTGTTCACCACGCTACATAAAAGAGATCAGCATAAATATCAGCAAGAAAACATGCCAAAAGGTGGCTCACATACAATGTGCTCTGTACTGAGAAAACCACATGAAAATAAGCAGCAAAAAAACAGACCAAAAGGCTAATGAAGTCTACTCCAATGAAAAAGTGCACGTTAAAACCCATGAAAAAACATGCTGCCACACACGTGGTTCTTCTGTAGATTAAGTGCTTTTTTCACTGGAAAAAAAATAAGTCATGTGAACAAAGCCTTAGGTAGCAGGTGGATGAATGCTGTATTACTTCCACTGGCTGTGAGAGTCATCCATTTGTTATTCAGCGGCAAATTGTCCATTATTTCTACTAACAAAAACCTATAAAAACCACATCATTCCTCCCAATGTTATAGAACATCTCATCACAACAGTTGCTTTGGATGACGACAACCCACAATACATTGCACTTCTATTGAAGTAAGCGGCTTAATCTGGTTTCGATAGTCAGTTTCCAGATTTTGCCTGTAGTTGTCTTTTGACTTTCTTTGAACGTAGAACTTAAAAAACTGAATGTTCACACAGGTGAGCAATGAAGACCCTGCTCCTACTTAGGAACACGTTCATGGTTAGGTTAGCTTTCATAGTTCATAAACAATATTGCAGACAAGAGAACGCAGGACAGGAAAGGCGTACTTTACAGACAAGACTCGGCACGCCGCTGTATGAATAATACAGCCCCAGGAATTCTACATATGAGGCAGACAGCACCTAGTTCTTCATCTGGATCAAATCAGTCATCTTCCATTTATATCATTGTGTAGGCTCAGTTTACACGTAACAAATTGTCCTCAGACCAATATCGTAATTTATTTATAATATATATATATATATATATATTTATATATATATATATATATATATATATATATATATATACAAACCAAAAGCAACAACAAATATCCCCATTGTAGCCATATACAATACTCCGAGTCTTCATGGTGTGGTTTGCTCTGAGACGAGCAGTTCTTCTTTAATAACATCATAACTTAAAGTGATCCTGTCAGAATGTGATAGAGGAGAGAAGCTGAGCTCTGTGATATATAGGGTTATATGAAGATAAGCTGAGCTCTGTTATATGATAGAGGGAGAGGAGCTGAGCTCTGTGATATATAGGGTTACATGATAGAGGGAGAGAAGCTGAGCTCTGTGATATATAGGGTTATATGATAGAGGAGGGGAGCTGAGCTCTGATATATTGGGTTATATGATGGATCTAGAGGAGCTGAGCTCTGTGATATATAGGGTTATATGATAGAGGAGAGGAGATGAGCTCTGTGATATATAGGGTATATGATAGAGGAGGGAAGCTGAGCTCTGTGATATATAGGGTTACATGATAGAGGTGAGGAGCTGAGCTCTGTGATATATAGGGTTACATGATAGAGGAGAGGAGAGGAGCTGCGCTCTGTGATATATAGGGTTATATGATAGAGTGAGGAGCGGGAGCTCTTTGATATATGGGGTTATATGATAGGGGGAGAATCTGAGTTCTGTGTTATATATGGTTATATGATAGAGGAGAAGAACTGAGCTCTGTGATATATAGGGTTATATGATAGAGGAGAGAAGCTGAGCTCTGTGATATATAGGGTTATATGATAGAGGGAGAGGAGCTGGGCTCTGTGATGTATAGGGATATCTGAAAAAGGATAGAAGCTGAGCTCTATGATATATAGGGTTATATGATAGATGGAGAGGAGCTGGGCTCTGTGATATATAGGGTTATATGATAGAGGTTAGGATCTGAGATCTGTGAGGTATAGGGATATCTGATAGAGGATAGAAGCTGAGCTCTGTGATATATAGGGTTATATGATAGAGAGAAGCTGAGCGCTGTGATATTAGGGTTATATGATAGAGAGAGAAGCTGACCCGCTGTGATATATAGGGTTATATGATAGAGGAGAGAAGCTGAACTCTGTGTATATAGGGTTTTTGATAAAGGAGAGAAGCTGACTCTGTGTATTTTGGGGTTATATGATAGAGGGAGAGGAGCCTGAGCTCTGGTTATATAGGGTTTATGATAGAGAAGCTGAGCCTGTGATATATGGGGTTATATGATAGAGGGAGAGGAGCTGGCCTCTGTGATATATAGGGTTATATGATAGAGGAGAGGAACTGAGCTCTGTGGATATATGGGTTATATGATAGAGGAGAGAAGCTGAGCTCTGTGTTTATATGGGTTTATTATTAAAGAATTGATGGTGTCCCTTTAACTTACATTATCTCCCCTTTTGCAGTGCACTATGGAAAACACGTATGTTCCTTAGTTTCTGAACCCAAACATTTGCACATTAGTCTAAAAACAGTAGTAACCATAGTACACCAACAGTTTTAGAGAAAGTTTTTTGACCCACAAAAGTATGCAATTCTGATGCACCTGGCTGACATCAGCACAGGTAAATCCAGCCAGATACCGGAACCCTGTGTGCTTAGAAGAGCCCAAGGCAATGTGAGTAGACAAGCTTAAGAAGCCTAAAGCAGGAGGCATGCTTATACCTGGAGACAGCAGTGTGAAGACAACTTTCATAATTTTATTTGAAATGTTTCAGAAAATAAAAGTATTCTTGGGGTATAATTGTGGACAGATGCACATTACAACAAATCAGTCAGTGCTGAGGCCATACAACAGGCTGCAGAATTGCATCAGCAAAATCATAGTATACAGAGCAATAGTTTAATGTCTACAGACTGACAAATGTGGCGCACTGCACTTGTGGAGAACAACTGTAGCACTAGATCCACACAGCAATTTGAAAATGCAGCCGCCATCATTTTCACATTATTGGACTGCGCTGCCCCCCATTTTTTTTTGCACGTTTTTGCGCAAAAAATGGCGGTCGGATTTCGGATTCCTGGTGGCCCAGTACATTAGGGCTGCGGGAATCCGATGTCGGTCCGGTGGAATATACAACGTTCTATATTCCGCCAGCCGGTTTTTGTTTTAGGAAAACCTCAGTAAAAAACCTGTAGACTGCAGCACGGATTTTCTATTGAAGTCTACACAGCGCAGGGTACGGTTGGATTTTCAGCAGATTCAAAATACTGAAAAACCAACCAAAATCCTATGCTGTGTAGACCTAGCCTAAGGGGACATAAGGGGATATACACAACTAGTAAAATTTACCTGTCGGATTCTGCCATTGAAAACCGTGTTTTCAATATTTCAGTATTTCCCATCGTATTGCTTGTGGATCTAGCGTAATTTTTCAAATTTTTGGGTTTACGATCAGAAATGAGTCTATTCATTTATATGTGGTTCTGGACGCGAATCCTTATTAAAAACCACATACAAATGTTTTGGGCGCGTTTTACACAAGGCTTTTAGCCATCCCCATTGCCATCAATAGTAAATGTTCATGCTTTTTTTCCTTGTGGAATACGACTAAAGAATGAACAAGTTTTTTACAATGTAAAGCCGACCAAAAATAGGCTATGTATGAGCTACAAAGCGTATTTTCTATTGAGGTCAATGGGAATGGTTTACTTTTGGTATCAGACGAGTATTTGAAGCCGGAATCCGTGTGGATGTTGACATGAAATGCTCATCGTTTAGACAGAGCCCCAAAAAAAAGCTGCTTTTTTGGTGCTGTTTTATCTGATTTTCAATTTTGCAAAAAGGATGTATATGTTGATCTTTTTGTATGCAGCCCATTATAGATGTGACACAGTATATAGTACATGGATATGAGAGCAAACACCACCAAATCGTCCTTCAAGGACCATAACTGCCGTATTATAAGAAGCATGTTTTAAACATGTTTGGTTATGAGCATACGAGAGGCATCTATGATGTCAGTACTGGTCTTTAAAATGAGAGTCAAGCCGGGCATTTGGCGGGTGCAAAAATGCAACTATACTGTGCTTGTAAGAACCGAGCCTTAGGGCAAGTCCATGTAACGAATGATTTTCAATGTGGATTTCATGACAGATCTGTGGTAAAATCTGCAGGGGTTAAATGTGGATTACGACCAAAGAATAAACATGTTCAATAGTTTTTTGCCACACGTCGGGTTTGAGAACCGTGTGCCGAAAATACGCGTCCTATGAGCAACAATGAGGATTTTCTATCGATGTCAATGGGAGTAGTTTTCTTTCAGTTTTAGACAAGTATTTCAAGTTGGAATCTGCATGGATTATGACGTGAAATAATCGTCGTGTAGACAGAGCCCAACAGAAACAAAATGTGGTAGTGTGTGCTTATATAGAAGGCATATTTCATAACACAAAGACATTTGCCAGTATCAGACCATGTAGATTTAGGCTGAGGGCACACAGGTACTGTTACCAATGTCACATGAATCCTGTCACCGAGAAACTGCCTAAAGTATCATTTGTAAAGACAACGGCAAAGATCTGGTTATTTGGCAGTACTTAATGGCATTTACCAAACAGTACTTTTGAATGTAGCAATATCTAGTTAAGTAACTAATAAGCAGGAAGGACTCCGTCGGAGTAATTACGGTAATCCACTGCTCTCATAGAGAACAGTGGATTCCGTCGCTCCTTCTCGCTCGGCGAATCCGCGGGGGGAGAAAGTGACATGCACATTATTTACGGCGCGTACGCGCCGTAGATAATGACAGTCTATGGGGCCGGGGAGCGGCGCCTCCGCCGCCCCTCCGGCCCCGCCCCGTCCCCCCCTTATTCACGCCGGATTTGCGAGCGCAATCCGGCTCACAAATCCGCCGTGAATGAGCCATGTGAACACGGCCTTAAAGTCTATGTAGATGGTTGATTGTTGGTATTCAGATGGTTTCTAAATCCGCAAACCGTTGGAACTACCGCCCAAAAAAACATGCCGTGTGCATGGGCCCTAAGAATGAACTTGGCTTTTTACTACACCAATCAGACAAGGATTTGCCAAGGGTCCAGATGTTTTCTCATTGGAGTCAAATTTAAACTTCAAAAATCAATAGTGATATTTTCATAGAAAAAGTAGGATACATGATCGGACAAGATAAGAACAGATTCTGATATCTTTAACAAAACTAACGTTTTAGAAATAAGCTGCGACCTCAATCAGTCACTAAAAATGAGAGGAAACAAAAAAAATTCCCAAATGGAAAGTTTGGAATTTTTCTGGTCTTCGCTGCGCTGCAATCTTTTCTACTTGTTGATGACAAAATGACTGCACCGGGTCGTCGTACTGTATAATACTGAGCCACTGCCCAGCGGGACTATGAATTCTGTTCCCTAGAACTAAAGAAAAACAATATAACACCTTTTTGTACAATACATAGCTGTTCCATTTGTCACACAGCCCTCGTGTCAGTAAATCATAGATTGAAAGCTTTCAGAGGTTTGTGAAGGATCAAGTTGTATATAATCAGCTCAGCAAAAGCATCTGTAGGACGTCTGTAGCTGTCGGTATCTAGGTTTGGAGCATCTTCCATCAAGATGCTGATTCTCTAGTTTCAGAATGATATCACGAATATATGTGACACTATGTGGGTGGGGGTCCATCTGGTTCAGCCTATTATCCTAGAGTATTGATCAAGAGGAAGCTAAGTGTCTCTATTTTAGGGGGAAAAAATTATTCCGCACTCCGATTTAGCAATCAGAATAAATCCCTCGATCATGAGTCGTCTTCAGAGTCTGGGTCACTATAACGCCAGACATCAGTGGTACCACTTATCTTGTGGGAAATAATAAGAGCATACCGGCTGAAATCCCAGCTGTTCTTTCTCCAATGACAGCAAACATTGGGGAAAGGATTGTTGTACACCACAGACATTAGTCTTCGCTGAAGGATCCTACTGTTAATAGAATATAACTAATGCAGAATTCCTGTGATTACCATGAAGACCTTCCTTACATGGAAGTTGTTCTTTGAGATATGTATTCAATTGTTTTTTAATTAACTGTCTTCATATAGTCTTTGATAGTCAGTAAAATCTGTTGCAGGAATGTCTTCTGCTTCTGTGTGTTACCTTGAAACACTTCTCCATTGATTACTAGGAAGCACTACACTTGGCTATCTTTGGCAGTGCCATAGACCATGGATAGACTTGTAGAGCGTAGATCATTCCAGGACCAGGAAATCGTATTAAAAAAACCTTGTTTTTAATTCCATACTTTTGAAAGATGACAACCGACATGACACAAAGTTTTGGCAGACGCATTTCGCACCAGTGCGTATTTGTTGCTGTGAATATGGACTGGTGCCTGAAACGCGTCTGCCAAAACTTTCAGTGTCATGTTGGTTGTCATCTTTTAAAAGTATGGAATAAAAACAAGCTTTATGTAACGCAGATATGATTTAGTGGTGCGGGAATTATCTACGCTCTACAAGTTCTCCAAGTTGCTCTGCGGGTCCTCAGAGCTTATTCCGCACACCGACACTCTGAGGAAGAAATCCTTTGAAAGGTGAGCGGGGAGAAATCACATAATATATGAGACCATGGATAAAGCAGCAGGACCCATGGGCAACCTGCACTTCATTCAATTGGAAGATCTGGACCCCGGTCTTGTGATCAGTGGAAGCCCCAAAGGTGGAACCCAAGACGCTTATAATATTTCCTGTAGACAGGCGATAAGTATCTACCTTGGAACAATGTATTTAAAAGGGGTTGTCTAGTTTATACTAAAATAAATAAAATACTATTGTTCAAATAAGAAAAAAAAAGTCATACTCCCCTTTCTCCTCACTTCCATTCCAGCACTGGCTCTGTAGCATCTCTCCCCGGTCTTCTGTAAACTTCCTGGTTCTGGACGAACAGGACATCACCGCTACAGAGCTGCCTATGGGCTGTGAAGGTCATGCGCCTCTGCCGTACATCACTGTTCAAATGAAAATCCAATTTAAGGCCGAGGG